>JAACNH010001641.1:1499-63563 GCA_019447015.1 Hymenochirus boettgeri | reverse complement strand
CCCGGCAGGGGGTCCTGGTTTTAAGCTGCGGGACCCCCGAAGGTCTCAGCCGTTTGGCAATCCATGTGTGGCCGTTTTTAGGAATCTCCGGCCTTTCGGGGTTTTCAGAAGCGGCCGTTTAAGGCTTGCCGAACGTTCGAAAATCCTTGCACAATTGAGAATTCTCGAATTTTCAAGGATTTTCGAAAATAGTCCCGCGAGTCCGGAAAATCGAACTAGATTGAACCCGAACTAGTTCGAATAGTTTGAGTTTGTCGGGTTCCAGTTTGAGTTCTAGTCCATCCCTAATTATAACTGATAACATAGCTACAGTAGGCACCAATTATACCTGGTGACATAGTTAAACACCTTCAGGGAGATTCAATAAAAGGTCTTATCGTTTAAAAATGGTGCTAATTTTGCCCCAACCAATCAGATGTTAGCTTTCAAATGTTAAATAACATGCCATGATTGGGTTAGGTGCAACTAGCCCCTTTTCACGACAGACGCTTTTATTAAATCTCCCTGTAAATTTTAACTAATGACATAGCTAAGAACCATTTATAAGTATATAATAAACGTTGAATAAAGAGTGGATTGACTTCACAAACAACAGTGTGCCCAGGAGTTATATTGGATTTTGAAGTTATATAATTTAACTGATGACATAGCTAAACACCGATTATTACTGATGACATAGCTAAACACTGATTATAACTGATAACATAGCTAAATAATGATTATAACTGATGATATAACTTAAAACCGATTATAACTAGAGATGGCCGAAATTTGGAAAGTTTGGTGCGTTTTCGAACTTCTAAAAAAGTTTGAAAGTCCAAAAACGGACCTATTAAAGTCAATGGGGGGTAAATAGTTTGGAAATTTCGAATGAACTTTCCGAAATATGGCAGGGTAAACTTACCTTATAAGCCTCTGGGACCTGGGAGATGGTCTGGGTAACACGTCCATGCGAGGGGAACAGCATAAAAAATGGACGTAGCACATGCGCGCAACTTCCGGTTTCTGCGTGCCGAACGTTCGGTAAAACTTGAATGTCTGCTTCCGAAAATCCCCGAACTACAGGAGATTCCCGAAATCGGCTGTTCGCAGATTGCAGAACGGCCGACAATCCGGCCGGACTTTCGGGGTCCCGTAGATCAAAACCGGGACCCCCTCCATGGTCCTTACAAGGACCTTTGTGGGCCTGATAAGGGCCCTTTGAAGCTTAAGGGGTCCCGCAGCTCGAACCAGGATCCCCCTTCCCAGCACTTATAAGTGCCTTTGCGGCCCTTGGAAGGGCGGTCCCACAACTCAAACCGGGACCCCCTTCCCGGCACTTATAAGTCACTTATAAGTCACCGGATGGAAGACAAAAGACGCAGCCCAAGGGCTCTTTTAAGAGCTGCAAGGGCCCTTAAAAGAGCAGGGGAGGGGGGTCCTGGCTCAAGCTGCGGGACCCCTTAAACCCTAAAGGGCCCTTGCCAGGGCCACAATGGACCTTCAAAGGGCCGCAAAGGCACTTATAGGTGCCGGGGAAAGGGGTCCCGGTTTGAGCTGTGGGACCCCATAAGCCCCAAAGGGCCCTTTGTCAGGGCCGAAATAGTCCTTGTAAGGACCCGGCAGGGGGTCCTGGTTTTAAGCTGCGGGACCCCCGAAGGTCTCGGCCGTTTGGCAATCCATGTGTGGCCGTTTTTAGGAATCTCCGGCCTTTCGGGGTTTTCAGAAGCGGCCGTTTAAGGCTTGCCGAACGTTCGAAAATCCTTGCACAATTGAGAATTCTCGAATTTTCAAGGATTTTCGAAAATAGTCCCGCGAGTCCGGAAAATCGAACTAGATTGAACCCGAACTAGTTCGAATAGTTTGAGTTTGTCGGGTTCCAGTTTGAGTTCTAGTCCATCCCTAATATAAATGATAACATAGCTACAGTAGGCACCAATTATACCTGGTGGACATAGTTAAACACTTCAGGGAGATTCAATAAAAGGTCTTATCGTTTAAAAATGGTGCTAATTTTGCCCCAACCAATCAGATGTTAGCTTTCAAATGTTAAATAACATCTGTTTGGTTGGTGCAAAATTAGCACCATTTTAAACGATAAGACCTTTTATTAAATCTCCCTGTAAATTTTAACTAATGACATAGCTAAGAACCATTTATAAGTATATAATAAACGTTGAATAAAGAGTGGATTGACTTCACAAACAACAGTGTGCCCAGGAGTTATATTGGATTTTGAAGTTATATAATTTAACAGATAATTATGGCTTTTGCATATAAAAAAAATAAGACTATTAGAAGTCATCACAGAGTATCATGACTCTTCCACATTCATTTTTTTTACCCTTTCCATAAAATGTTTTCTCAGTAGCAGGTTCAAGACGCTTTCCCGTTTTTGTTTTTTTATATTCAAGGTTTTTCTTTTTATATTGTTAATCGTTTCCATAAAGGAAAGACCCATTGAAATCCTTCACCAGTGCTAAACTAATCAAGCTCACTTGTCTGAAATGATTTAATCGAGTCATTAGACTCCAACAAGTACTTCCGTTAGCTCGGAAACATTCCAGCACACAAACAAGAGGATTACACCAGGAGAACAACATCAATACCAATGGAAATATTCTCGAGAAAATCAATCTACGATTAGAAAATAATTGAGCCAAGTCTCCTCATGTTTAAGACGTGCATGACGTGAATATTCTATTATGCCCCGAAAACGAATGTATTTTAATCCTTTAATCTGCTCTACTAAAATATTAAATATTATACAGGTCCCAAAGGCTACATATTCCCGTCTTTCATTTTCTTTTCAAGAAGCAGTTAAAAAACGAAGAGAGGAAATAAAAAATGAGGACAGAGAGGAGAGTTGGGAGTTTGCATAGCTGAGTGACTATTATAAAGATTTAATCCACTGTGACATAGCTGATTGACCATTTTAAGGATACAATCCACTGTGACATTGCTGAGTAACTATTATAAGAATATAATCCACTATGACATAGCTAAATGACTATTATAAGGATACTAGCAGAGTACTCGGTGTGCCTGCTTTCTTCAAATCTAAATTTTGTTGGGGTTAGGGTTTTTTCAGAACAGCAATCGCTCAATTCACCAAGAGATGGCAGCACAAAGGTCATATTAGAGTCCTGGGGGCAACCATTAGGCTGGGTACACACGGAGGGAATTTTTGTCCCGACCAAGAGCTCGCTACGAGTGAGCACTCAGCCAGGACAAATGCCCGTCGGTCGCGGCAAATTCAGCAAAATTACGATCAATTGGAATTTTCCGACATGCCGTGGCCACCTGCCTCACACCAGCCGATATTTTTGGACGATCGACCAAAAGTGCCGTGAATCGGTCGGTCAGACGAAAATATTGGCTGGTGTGTACCCAGCCTTACTGGATTGAATTGTCTAAAGAAGGTACCTCACGGGTACCGAAACGTTACACGTGTGAATAAACACACTGGAGATTGTTAAAGACTGGAGTGCGCTATTTTTTGTGACTATGTATGATTGAGCGGCCAGTGGCTATGGCCTAATAGTGGCACCCAGCATTTTTCTATTTATTAAAGGGGTGTGCGGTGACCAATTATTTATACGCTTTGGATACCCAGCCTTACTCACATTTGAAATTATACAGATGCAGGGCTCTAGATCTCATCCTCAATTGACTAAAGCCAGGGGTGCCCAACCCTTCCGATCTTAAAGGCCTCATGTCCGGCCCATGACCACATTTGAGGGCTACCCAATAGATTTATAGGCCTATATAGGTTATAATTAAAACGTGCAGCAGACTGAGTCACAAACTGTCACTAATTACAAAATGACTGAAATTAAATGTTTTTATTGTTACTCACAATGACCAGTTAATTTCAATTAGATTGCAATCAGTGCAATCTAGGGCTGGCTGTGACATTGGGTGATCTGTGAACTGAAGGGCTTAGTGTAACACTGGGTGATCTGGGAACTGGAGGGCTAGAGTGTAACACTGGGTGATCTGTGAACTGGAGGGCTAGAGTGTAACACGGGTGATCTGTGAACTGAAGGGCTTAGTGTTAACACTTGGGATTTGTGAACTGGAAGGCTGGCTTGACACTTGGTGATCTGTGAACTAGAGGGCTTAGTGTAACACTGGGTGATCTGGGAACTGGAGGGCTTAGTGTAACAATGGGTGATCTGTGAACTGTAGGGCTAGAGTGTAACACTGGGTGATTTGTGAACTGTAGGGCTAGAGAGGTAACACTGGGGGATTGTGAACTGTAGGGCTAGGAGTGTAACACATGGATGATTTGTGAACTGGAGGGCTAGAGTGTAACACTGGGGGATTAGTAGGTAAATCACCTGTTATGCAGCTAAATGTTCTTCTCATCCTTCCTTCAAAAAGTTTCCACCTCCTCTTCAAGCTTCTAAGCCTACACATGCTCAGAGGCAGCATAGCATTCAGTCATTGGCTGTGATGTCAACTGTCACATCCCTGAATGACACTGCTAACTGGAAGAACAAGACAACAGGACATTTATAATATTTTTTTACCAGAATAAGCATAATCCCATTGATGCAGTGTTAACCACTGGGCAGCATGTAATTGTAAAGCGCTACGGAAGATGGTGAAGTTGGTTCTATATAAATCCACAATAATAACAATAATTATTAATACCAGTAAATAGGAGGCACTGTGATTTCTGCAGCTGTGGAATGAAGATGTAGGACAGATGGTCAGTGGTTTGTTCGGGAGCTAAAACTGGAAAACTGTTTCTAACCTACGTTACACAGACCAAATTATCACCCACCCAATAGAAGTAACAAGATGTACATTTGTACAGGAAAAAGATATGTTCGCCCTTAATTGGACGGTGATTCATAAAATTGATGAGATTCTAATGAGTTGCCAGAATGCTGGTTTAATCACCAGCTAGTGGATCGTTGCCTGTCCGATACATTTTCTATCCGTTCAAAGTTAGCAAATTGCCCAGGTCATGTTGACAGGTCTCTGCTGCACCATTTTATTTTGGAACTGTCAAAAAAGTCATTCATTCTAATAAGCGTTATCTGCTTTCTCCCATATGTAACTAGACACATGGAAACAGTGTTGATGTACTTTAACCTGTTGAAATGCCAAGAGCTCAGAATTATCGAATGAACCATAATAGCTCTTAATAAGGAGCTAGCTTTATCTCATTTGTAATTTAATATATCAGCAAAGAGTCTAGAAACCCAACGCTCTTGGTTATAGAGAACTGTACGTCGTTCCCTCTATGGAGCCAGAAGACTAGATGTTTACAGCTTTGACATCTCTACTAATTTAATCCTCCTGGAAACCCCCCACAGATATTATTATAAAATGTGTAGAAGAAATGAATTAGGACATGAAGTGTTGTCTAAGGTCACATGGGGGGATGTTGTTCTGTGCAGCCACCAAAGATCGTTTGCTATTTGCCAACAATTTTCCCGTATACAACCTGTGAGATGCCTCTTAGGAAGTAAATGTCCCAAGGATATTGTAACACTGAATAAAACGTACAAACACCTTAATCATGTAACGTACAATATTCTGCGTTACTGTTCAGATTCAAGCAAATTCAATTTTGTCTACTTCAGTTTATATTTTGGCGATCTGTGTTCCATCTTTACAATATAGCTCTGAATTGCGGCAATCATTTGGCCAGAGGGGGTCTCCTGCCAGGAGGGACCAAGGGTCTTCAATCTGACTATATAACATGGGCCAATTAGGAGCAGCCTTGCCGTCAGATACCCTTGGACTAGAGGGTATAACCAAGAACCAATAAGTATAGGATTCATTTTGACCAATTAGATTCTGTGTGGTGTATTAAACTGTATAAAAGGGCAACATTTTCTCAGTGGAGCTTAATTGTGGTAAAAAGAGCTAACTGGACAGCTCCAGGCCTGATGGTCCCATGGTTGCTTAATACAGTTATGGTTTGTGAATGGAACTGAGGTAGATTGAGAACTAGTCCTCGAGCACATTTACAATAAAACCAGCAATTGTGTGTAATAAAGAGCCATTACTTGGGTGTATTGCTGGTTTGTTTTAACAGAGCAACATCTTCTGGAAGTTGGTAGCTGGGGAGTGAGAAAGATGTGGACCAAGGAATTATGGGTGATGATCTGAAATTTGTTGGAAGCTCACTGACAGTAATTGTTTTGTTTTTATGTTAATGCCACTTTCCTTTAATGATGATACTAGTTAGAAACACTTTGGTAAAAGTAAAATTTTAAAAATGGCAGTGCACACTGGGACAATAAATGTAACTTCTAGCCATCAATAAAGAGGGAGGACCAAGAGTTTTTGATCCTCCCCCTGGAGAATTTTAAGGGGAGATGTAGGGGTGAAAATTATTATTCCATTTATATCTGTTGTATTCAATTAGATCAACTGGACTTGAAATGTAGTTCTTGAAGACGTTTCGCTAGTCATCCGACTGGCTTTCTCAATTCAGAATGACTTGTACAAGAATCTGTGGCAATTATGTACCCTGGAAAATCCCAATTAGCATATCACAGCAAGTGTTAGGGGTGATTGATAGTTGCTAAAGGTGTTATAGGAAGCCCAGGGTAAGGGTGTAAACAGCATTGTAATGGAGACAGTGGTGTCGAACCCCCCCCACCTCTATTTAGGCTTGGTTTCTTTATTTTCACTAAAATGGCCTCCTTAACACCTCTCTTGAACCAGTCACATTCCTTCGCCAATATGTTAACATTACAATCTTAAGGTATGTCCTTACCTTAAGATGCAGGTACACGGCTGAGTCCTGACAGAGGAATTGGCTTTCTGTGCTGGGCCATACGTTGATGCAGTTGCTGCTAACAAATCAGAGCATGTGGGGGAGACCAACATGCTCCTATAAAACCTCTTAGCCACTATCCAATCATACCCTTAAACTGGCTGTGTATGCTAATTGGGATTTCCCGGTACATAATGCCACAGATTCTTGTACAAGTCATTCTGAATTGAGAAAGCCAGTCGGATGACTAGCGAAACGTCAAGATCTAAACTTCAAGTCCAGTTGATCTAATTGAATACAACAGATATACCATGACCTGGATGAATGAGAACCTTCACAAGCATATTATTCCATTTAATTCCCCTTAAATTGTTGTTAGGTGAAACAAAAAACAATTATTTTTAGATTTCAATTTCAAATAATAGAAAGAAATGGGTTATTCAATTTTTAATTTTTTTTTCCTTTCCCCTACATTTTTGAGATTTTCAATTTAGGAAACGTCTGGGTTTATTTACTTGGTGGGTTGTTAGAGAAAGATGAACTCTAGACTCCTAGGAAATCCATTTCACAGAGTATCAATAATTCATTTTAAACTCCTTCTGAATGATGGTGATATTTAAACTCCCTGCGGGTTCCCTCCATGTCTTCATCATCTAAACAAAGTGACATTTAGGAGTTAAAAACTCTCTAATTAAAACAAAATCTTAATGCAGAAGTGATTGCTTCATCCCATATTTTATTTAACTGGGGAAAGGTTTTTGCGTTGACATTTATTCTTTATAATACATTTTATACAGTGTATAGAGTAATGATCTAATAATCACATCTCACTAGGTATATAAACAGATTTATTTATAGTAAACAGAGGAGTCAAGGAGCCCTACAGGTTAATAAAACAGTAAATAATAAAGGTTACGGAATGTGTTTATAATGGGGAATAACTCACCTGTGGGATTTCATTTCTGGACAAACCTCTGATTAAAGAAACAGAAAATAACTAAATAATAAAGACCATATAAACACTGATAACCCCCTTTAATAAATTGCTCATTATGTATAATTAAAGGACAAATTAACTGGGCAAAATAACACTTTACAGCATAATCCCTAACTTATTCTCCTGTCGCCCTGCAGCAAGGTTACTGTCCACTGAAAATTCTAATTGGACAGGGACAATGTATAATTGAGAAGTTGCTTTTCTGTATTCTGTACCTGCCTTTACTTGTACAATAATTAGGTGTGCAAGGCACAATAATTAGGTGTGCAAGGCGCTATTGGGAATTAACTTGCTGAACCACAATATTTTACTGGCTTCACCCAGGGCTATTCGTGTAGACAGCAGAAGAAGGGAAAGCAGTAATGGTTTAAATGGATAGAGGTAAATGGAATAAAAATTGTGTGTAGTTCACATTTAATTGCTGCAGTTGACGTTGCATCATTGCAGAACAGACTAGTTAATACATGATTTAAAAATGGTGTTTTCAGGGGATGCTTGGAATTGTTATTCACATACTTAGTGCCCCTCATGTAAATACTAAAAATGCCTAAACGATGTAGCTATTCAGTTTGCTTGTCTGTAAACTGCAGATCCTCCCATGCAGACAGGAAGTGCAGCTGTAAGAGGATGTTGAATTGTAGTTCACCAACAACCAAAGATCCTAGATTATTCATCTCATCTATACACAGCACTCACTGTAACATTAGATTAATTCTTTATTCTAGGAATGATCTGATTCCCAAATGGTGCACTGGGATGCTGGGAACTAAGACTTGGTCACAAGAGAGTTGCAGTTCAGCAAGGGCTGTAGCAATTCTAGTGCAAATTGATTTGGGGGAAGTAATTACATGATCACTTTTATACAAAGAGAAAAACACCCTAACTCCCTACTTGCTTTAAAATAGGAATGGCATCCTTGTTTTCCTGGGAGGTAAGAGACAGTACTTCTACCTCCTATTTTGCAATAGTGGAGTTGAAAGCTTTCAAAGATGCTGCTCTTGCTTCAGCTAAAAGCTCATTCCCCTATTTCCCTACTCCCCCATCTCCTGCCTCATGCATAAACACATGTCAGAGAAGGGGTGAGTGTCGGTGGGAACTCATTGGAGGCGGAGTAGGAGAGCTGTGCCACTTTGACTGCTCCTCTTCTGTTGCACCAATACAGGTAGACACTGTACCCTACCTCCCAGGTATAGGCTAATCCAGAAATTGTTGTGTAAGGTAGAATACCATTGTGTTGGGCTTTATACAATAATGACCTTAAAAGATGAACCTGGAAGCAATACATGTCAACAATTCAACAGCCCACATGCTAAATATCCATTCACAGGTATCTACTGTCTTTCTCTGTTATGGACTCTGTTTATATATTACACTTTGGTTTTATATCCACTGAGGGGCGCTGGAGCACATCTTACTGGAAAATGAATGAAACGCGGAAAGGCTAACGACAGACTTTTCATCAATAAAGATTTTTTATGGCCCTAAAAGAAAATAACAGCTGAGCAGCTTTTCTTTTATTTCTCAGTCTCCCCGCGGTGGCGCGAATGAAACTCCCTCTGTGCCCACGAACGAAATCAAAACGCTGTAAAGGTTCCAGCAAACTAACCGTAAAGGATCAGCGCGTCTGGCGGTGGATCTGAGCGTTCCGGAAAGACGGTTGCACAGGGTCGGACAATGTCGGATCAGATACTAAAGGGCACAGGGAGATTCTTTCCAATTTGTTATTTGGAGATAAGGACATGTGTAGTTACTTAGGAAGATTCTACATGGGAAATCGTGTACAAAGGGGAAATGGGGTCAAAACCAGATTTCGATAACCTAAAATCCAAGAACTGACAATTAATTGGATAGATCACTGTTCATTAACCCCTTCTTTACCTTCGGGAAGGAAATGGTTAACTAGAGAACTCTTTGGTTTTACTTGTTGTAAAGTTTCCCCCGTGACGGTTGAGTAGATTTTAAAGGGAATCTCCACCCATAAAATTAAACTTTACATATAGCTGCAGATCCGCCAAACCCCACTTTCGTTTTACTTACCTAACCAAAGATGCACACTGAACAGACCTGGTCCCTTGCTGCCTAGGGTGGTGTGTGTCCTGCTGTTGCGAGCTGGTTTTGAGCAAGGACAGCAGCAGTGAAGAGCTATTTAATATGATGTCACCAACGCACCTTTGACTGACAGCCGTGACCAGCAAACAGATCGGCAAAGGCAGCAGAGCGACAAGGGACCAGGGGGCATATTTATAAAGGTTCGTTAGATTTTTCGCCTCCGTTATAGCTGCCTTTTCGACAAATTTGGACTATCGCAATTTATAAATATGCGATAACCAGTGGGCGATAACCAGTGGCGAAGCGTCATTGCTGCCACTTTCGCCATGCCAGTACACTGTGAAGGGTTTCTCAGTACTAAGAAGGGTCCAGGGGGTGGTGTTAGATTTTTTCCATGATTTACTGTAATTTGATCGCAGATTTCCGGGTTTATCAAAATCACATTTATTTTTTCACCGTGATACAGGACTTAACGCAATTCATTTGCTCTTTGCCATGCAATGTCCTTTGATAGCGAAATGTAAAGTTTGGTTTTTATGGGGGACATGCCCTTTAATTTAAATGTCCCACAGTGACAATTTAGGAACGTGTAACAGGGAACTAAACTAAAATATCACGTTCCATTTTTCAGAAAAGGAATTGTATTGGAGCAAGTTTGCAAGTTCTAATCCCCCATCAGGAACAATTCCCATATTAGGTCTGTGTTTATTTATGAGATAAGTCTTTTATTATTATGGATGGGGCAGCAATCACTATAATCTGTAACATACCGATAATCTCCTTCTTAATCCCAAAAGCAGTATCCACTGAAATTCCTCCACACTAGCACTTAATAGTTAACCCTTACCTGTTATGCAGTGGGGCAGACTATACATTTTCAGACGATAGTATATATTAAATGTATTTCCTTAAAGGAAAAATCCACACTAAAACACTTTTCCCCTGATTTACAGGCCAGAAACTGATAATTAAAATATTTGTTTTCATTTGATTGTGTAATTCCTAAACATAGATACACAGTTAAATCTTACAGTATAGGCATCCCTACAGTTACCGCCCCCTTCATTAACTCAGTGAGCGCACGACATGCTCTGTGCAATTCTCCCGGAAAAGAGAGAGAGAACGGAATTCTCCAATCAGATCCTTTGTATCTCCCTTTGCTAAAGAGATGGGGAGAAGTTATTGGAAGTAAAAGGGGTAGGGCTTTAAATAAGCAGTGACATCTATTAAAATATATGAGGATAAAATGTCATAATTAGCATGTTTTTAAAAGGTTTGTTATGGATTATATATTTTTATATATATCCTCTATTACTGTGTATAACAGTGGCACCATTATTTGATAATTATGAACTCACAGAGCTGTCACTGGAATAAAACTTTCACTTTTAACCACTGGCACAAGCATGCTCAGTGGCTCAGTGTGATTAAAGGAAGCAATACACGCACCAATCTCGGTCGTACGATGTTGGGATCTTCTGATATCGTACAATCGTCAGTTTCTGTATGGGCCATAGTCTGATTTTCTTCCATATTTATTCAAAAACAGAACAAGACCAATACCGATTGTATGATTCCGCGATCGTACAATCGGTATTTGGGCGTGTACGCCATTAAGAGAGACAGGGATGCGTTGCCCAATCAGATACTTTTTAGGAAGATGCAATATCCCGTGCTAAAGGGGAAAATAAGTGCATATCCCACGCTAAATGATGTCATGTCGAGTAAGCGAGGGTTTCGCACCATTTTGCACAGTGCAAGCGATGCAATAATACATAGCATAGCTTTCTGCAGTGATATATTAATCAGTTAACATTGTGGGTAGCTGAACCCAGAGAAAATAAACGTATGACATAAAAAGTGATGGCTGTAAACTGCATTGTGCTGGCCTTGTTTGAATTCATTATCTGGCAACCATCTCACTTATCAGCCGAACCTTCACTCTGTGTCCTACTTAATCTCAGTGATCCACATGAACCTTTGTGATGTCTTTCAGGCCTCACAGTGAATGTATTAGCTATTTATACCAGCGTGGATCAGCAGGTCTGGTGCTAACAATGGAGCCTGGTTCTATCGGCTATATAACGCTGGGCGGTTTCAAGGTAAAACACTTCATCAACCAATGGACTAGAAATCTAAATGGTGACCTGAAAAATTCACATGGTAATTCGTTATGAAGCATTGCAAATTTGTTTATGTCCATTTCGGGGATTTCAAAACTCCTGTAACTTTATTGAATCGTAATTTCCAGCATCCTCCAGAAATCATACACAGGGAGATTCAATAAAAAATGGTGCTAATTATGCCCAACCAATCAGATTTTAGCATCATTTTTAACGATAAGAACTTTTATTGAATAACTCTGATAGTTTCTTTCACAACGGTCGTCGCTGGCAAAACGCTTTCTCTAGCGCCAAACATCTGAAAAATCTCAGGAAAAACTTTGTGTGAACGAAGACTTAAGTTGAGGCGATGGGTCCTCCATTGGAGATTGCACGATCGGCCGTGATTTACCGGCATGTCCAATTGACATGCAACTGACTTTGGTCATGGACAGACTTAAAATCACTTTTGATTTTCCGGGCAAATTAACCAACACGCGGAAATATTGCCTGGCAAACCCAAAAATCTTACTGTGTACCCAGCCTAAAACCAGCCCACGCTGAAATTTTGCAATGGGAAAGCACCTTACTCCTACTGTTTAGAACAGTTCCCATCATCCTCTGTCGTGAGATCCAATTAAAAGTGTCGACTGTAAAGTTCGACCAACCAAAAATACTTTCGATTTTCAATAATTGTCTACTTTCGATTTTCGATAATGTCTACTTCGCGTTTCAATAATTGTCTACTTTCGATTTTACTAATTGTCTACTTTCGATTTTCGATAATTGTCACTTCGTTTCGTAATTGTCTACCTTCGATATTTTTCGATAATTGTCTACCTTCGATTTTCGAATATATGTTCTACTTTCGATTTTCGATAATTGTTCTACTTTCGATTTTCGATAATTGTCTACCTTCGATTTTCGATAATTTCTACCTTCGATTTTCGATAATTGTCTACTTTTGATTTCGATAATTGTTACTTTTGATTTTCGAATAATTGTCTACTTCGATTTTCGATAATTGTTTCTTTTTACTTTCGATTTTCGATAATTGTCTACTTTCGATTTTCGATACTTGTCTACCTTCGATTTTCGATAATTGTTACCTTCGATTTTCGATAATGTTCTACCTTGACGATTTGCAATAATGTTCTACTTTCGATTTCGATAATTGTCTACTTTCGATTTTCGATAATTGTCTACTTTCGATTTTCAATAATTGTCTACTTTTGATTTTCGATAATTGTCTACTTTCGATTTTCGATAATTGTCTACTTTCGATTTTCGATAATTGTCTACTTTCGATTTTCGATAATTGTCTACTTTCGATTTTCGATAATTGTCTACTTTCGATTTTCAATAATTGTCTACTTTCGATTTTCGATAATTGTCTACTTTCGATTTTCGGATAATTGTCTACCTTCGATTTTCGATAATTGTCTACTTTCGATTTTCTATTTTCAATAAAAATCTAAAAAATTTGGGAGCTCCAAAAGTTTTGTCAGGACTTTGAAACCCTCAGATTTGATTCAAACTGGGTTCTTCTTCGAACCCACATTATGTCTCTACTTATGGGGTTATGCAACTCATACAAACCAGAGATTTGTAACGAATGGGCCATAATTGTGCACTTGTGCCCCCTCAAGGTGCTGAACTCTTACATCAACTATAGAGAACTATAGGGGTAACTCCCTCTAATTCCCCATGAAATTGACCCTGGGTGGACCTGACTCTTCTCAGTCCTGGGGTTCCTGAGTATGGACATGGCCAATGGTAAAATGTACTTTTTGCAGAGCATGTCTTCCCATAGGCCAGGCCATAGACACAACCTGGAGGTGGAGCTAGCCAGATCTAACAAGCTGGACTAAAAGTATTTCTATTGTAATCCCAGGGGTGAGGGAGGGCAGTGAGGTTCAGGTCCACACTGGATACTTTAATGGGCTTGGAGACAGAATGTTTTTGGTGGATTGTTACCCTTTGGCAATAGGTTCTTGGGTTGGGACCATGTTACAATGACACTAGAGAGCAATAGTAACAAATCTACCTTACAAACTGTACAAAATAGATTAAAGGACAACAGAAGCTAAAATATAAATGATCCTGAATGGGTTCTATAATTTCTAGCTAGCAGATACAGTACCAGTCACTGTGACACGTGAAATCCATAGCATTGTGGGTAATCATCTGTTATTGTGCAAGTTACCATAATGGAATTTCCTGATTTCTGTAGCCCCTCCTTCTTGGTAAGTAACAATTGGTTTTCTTACTGCTCATTGAACTCAGGCAGGTCAGCCAGTAGTTACTTGACATCTATTGAAGAATTAAAAAGAGATTTGTCCCTTAAAGGACAACTATATCGTAAAAATTCCCTTTTTAAAAATGAAAAGTACCAGGGTAAGGGAAGTCGGATTGATTATTCCTACCTATCAATATTTTTTCATTGAGGAGCTACAGCACATAGAGTTTACATTTACCAGGTTAGTGCCCTGGACCTTCCTGTATTAAAGATAGTGCCGAAGCACTCACGATGACTGGCAGAAGCAGTTTTCTTTGTACTGCCGTTTTTTTAATAGAAATTATATAAGGAGGTAGAAAGCACCGATCCTACATCCCTTTTCATTTTAACTGTTTTTGAAAAAACCTTATATGCACTATAGTTATCCTTTAAGAGACAAGAGAAACAGAAATCTGTTAATTAATTATTCAGTTCATGCAGGGTC
Organism: Hymenochirus boettgeri; assembly: GCA_019447015.1. Taxonomy (NCBI): domain Eukaryota; kingdom Metazoa; phylum Chordata; class Amphibia; order Anura; family Pipidae; genus Hymenochirus; species Hymenochirus boettgeri. The sequence goes on along the minus strand of JAACNH010001641.1, from coordinate 48,968 downwards.
ATTTATATTTCAGCTTTACTTCTCCTTTAAATATTGATACTATTTGGTTTCACTTTCCTTTATTTTTCCATCTCACATATTTTTCATTTTCGTGGAGGGAAGGCAGGGGGGTGACCATGCTGGGCAAGAGACACTTGTAATAGTGAATGAGGCTGATCATCTGTGTTAACAGGAATTTACTGTGCAAGACGCCCCATAAATTGTGTGCAAAGTGAGTAATGGCGCTGCCAGACTGATGCACAATAATAGATTTAGGCAATAACATGGGTACGATGAGGGTTCCTTTGCTTGTCGCACACACTATTAAGAAAGCAAATTTTAGCTCACAGATTAACCCTTGCAGTTCACTATTGGAAATAGATATTCATGACCAAATACCCTGTGGCTATTCTAAATAGTAGGCATAAGATGTTTAACTGTGTGTCCCTTTAAGAATGGTGTTAACCCCTGCAGCCTATCAGGTTTGAGGAGTCTGTTGAACGACAACTGTAATTATCCTTACAGTAGGTAGGGGGCAGTATTTACATGACATTTGCAGGTGGGGGCTTTAAGTAGTTGTATATGAACACAGTATTTCCCTGCATGCATCTCCTGATCGATAAAGAGACAACTGTGGTATTTAAAAGGGTTAATTCTACAGCGATGTGGTAGAGATTTAACTCATTGCTTTAGGGTAGGCCACACTAGCGCGTTTTTCGCAATCTTTTAATGCAAAAATTCCCGCGATTTCCGATGCGCATGCGATTGCGTTTCCGTTTTGGTAACGCATGCGTTCACCATTTTTGGTGCGTTAACACATGCATTTCCATAACGCAAAATGTCGAAAACGCATGCGCAAAGCGCGAACGCAAATGAAAAACACACAAGAATCGCGCACACAATCGCGTGCGATTACGATTCCTGTGCGTTGCAGTGTGACCTTACCCTAAATGTCTAAACTGCCGCAGTTCCAGTTATTCTCTGAACATCACGTTGTTAATTCACTTAACTTTCTTTGCTTTCATTTCCCCTGGGGATCATTAAGGCGCTACTTACACAGAGACAATGGAAACGTCTTGAAACGCACATCCACTCTCGTCGTCTAATGGCGATTGTCTAAGTTTCATAGGGTTATTAGACTATAGATTATTATCAAGGGGACATCTGACCAAAGCAATTATCAATCATCTAAAGCCATCTGCGCCATATCACTCAATTAAAGGAGAAGTATATTTGTAAAGTCAGAGGGATGTTATAACTGTCCAGAAATGACATGCCTAACTTCTGATTGGATTGGCAGTGGGGAGAGCTGGTCCACCAATTGTCTACCAGGGATTATCATACTTATAATTAACCTGCCCTTGCTGACCTATAATCTTAAAACTTTATTAATAATTAGACAGCGGTTTAGGTTGCTGCGTCTTTTTTTCCGTTATTATCATCTACAATGGATTGCGTTTTGCTAAAAATATATAAAAATAAATAACCCCCGATATTCCGTTTACTGTTAATTAAAATAAGGATCATTTTGGTTGCAAGTGGTCCCTTCGTAAGCCCCCAATTTGGGGTCACCGTGCCGCTCATGTGGCGATTTCTAGACATTGTGTCGATAATTTTCTATTTTGCTATTTTAATGGAACACGTTCGAGACGCGTTTGGGGTTTGTCAATGGATTGAACGTGCTGAATAATGGAGCATTTTACAGATGAAGGGCCCAATGTCCCTTGTTGTCCACGTGCTTGAGAAATGTTTGCTGGAAATTTGCATTCAGATGAGGAGATAGAGAGAGGGGGGGAATATTGACCAGGGACTGGATTGCAGAGAGAATAAGCAAATAGATTTCAGCACCACGGAGAGAGGCAGGGAATGCAGTTGTGCTGGAGGACTCTGGAACGCCTTCATCCCTCCCTGATGCTTCTGTCTCGTTGCTGGTTCCCTCCCTCCCACTAGCCCTCGTCCTCCTCCTCTCCACGGTTCCATTTCAATCAGGTGGCTGTTGCTCTTGAAGATTAGTGAAAATCTAGCAAGGAAAATACTAGCCAAGTCTCCTCCAACCCCCTCCTTCTTCTTTCCATGTACACAAAGGGAGAAGAGAAGAAGCCAACGTGCTCTGAATACATGTTGACTCTTTGAGAGTCCTCTCTCCCTCTATGGACTGTTGGCGTTCAGCCTCTACAGCCATTTGATCGGACACCTCAAGCTGAAGAGTGATTGGGAGGGGGGGAACCCTTTGCCCCAGTGGTCCGTGTCTTATTAAATGCTAGGTGTCATCCGATAGGGTCCAGGTTGGACGGGTTTTGGCTGCCGTGCATCCAGTGCCACCTTGTAGGGGCCCGCTTGGTGGTTTTCTTCTTCTCCTTTTTCTTCTTCTCCTTCTTCTCTTTTGCCTTCTAAAATGAATTGATCACTATTAAAGGAGATGTTTAAACACCCCCAGGATTGACTTTTGTTTTTTCATTTTTACCGTACGAGTACATACGAACGGATTGACACATGGCTTCACTGTATCAGAGATTCACGGGGAAGATAAACACCTCCAGATCTTTCCCGGGTCCACCTGAAGCAAGTCGCCTCTTAGGCGGTCAAAGCAAAGACGAGGAGAAGCTTGGAAAGACCTCACGCCCGGTGCCAGACAATCATTATCAGCACCAGCAAAGGAATGATTGCGAGGAGGAATATGTAAGCGGCTTGTTATTATTAAGAAAAAACAAACCCTTCTCTTGCAGTTACGGTTCCCCTTTAAAAATGTTGTGTATGTTCATGATCTGTGTGTCTGGCACCCCCAGCGGTCTTCCCCCGCACCCACCCCCCTCCCCAACACTGCCATTGATACGGTTTTTAAATGATTAATTCACTGCTTCTCGGGGAAGCAAATTCATACTTGTAGCTTGTTCTTTTCCTTGCTGTTGAATGGGAACTTCTACGACAGAGCAGGCGGTTGTACAATAAATGCAATCACGGTTTTAAATTAAAGTTTAACTGTTTGCACTGGGGAACCGCTCGTCTTCATTGGTTAACCACCTAAAGAGTAACGTCCAGAGATGAGGGGATTGGAGGGTTGGAGGAAGAAATAAAATAAACTTTGGTAAGAGAGATATCCCTCTGTCAGTATAGGGATTGGTTCTAACAGGCGAATGGTGACACATCAGTTATTTTAATATATTCAGTGTTAACGAATCCCTCTGTGACTTTCCTTCCAGCTCTGTAAGACATTTCAAAGGCGGAATTTGCATTTTGCCTTAGTAAGTGGTGACTCATAGCCTCTTTAAGGTTAAAGGGACGAGGCTTTGACATTTCCATTTTCATGTCTGACAGGGAGGCATCAAACTCCAAGACAGCACTGAGAGGGTTAATAACTTTCTGACAGTTGCCCTACCCCCCTTTTTACATTCACGTAGGGCTGCCTGGGTAAATGGACTGTGTGCGTCTTTATAAACACTGCACTTGTGGTCAGAAGGACGTTTCCTATTACGATTGTCACATCTGGTCGGGATCTGAGCTGAAGGTTTGATTGACACTGTCAATCAATGTCAACCTTGTCACTCCCCCCCCAACTAAAGGAACGTCTGAAAAAAGTTTTGTTTAAAGGAGAAGTAAAAGTAAAATGTAAATAATCCTGAATGGATTGAATAATCCCAAACTAACAGATAGTAGTAACTGTCTTCACTGAAATGAACAGTTATATGGAGAAATCTGTCAGTGAGTAACAATTGGTTTTCTCACTGTCCTGTCTTGATTATGGAGAGGACACGGGTGAATGAACCAAGAGGGAGGGGCAAGCAAGTGCAATGCATACCAGTCCAGTGTTTGTGTCTGGGAAAGGGGGACCTGTTACTCTACTAGGTTACTGTGAATGATTAAAGGGAAAGCACATCCTTTTTTTCTTTCACCTTATATCTTTCTTCTACCTTTAATGTTGTCTTTTACCTTTTTATTTTTTCCTATCATTTCTAAATTATAGATTTCATCTTTTTTTCCAGTCTAACTTCCTCATCAAGAAAGGAGTCTATTGCACTACATTCTGTTAAACTGCATTCTCAGCCAGTAACCAGTCAGCTGCGTTTGGGATAGTGAAAGTTTACTTTCCTTTCAGATAGGGACACTATGGCGAAAATACATTGTACAGGGCTTTGCCAAGATCAGGTTCACTTCATTATCCTCCCCCTGCAGCTCTGTACTATGTTATTTCTATAAGTGTAACTATTAAAGTTGTGATATTGAGAAATACATAACACAGAGCTGTGCTAAGATCAGGTTCACTTCATTATCCTCCCCCTGCAGCTCTGTACTATGTTATTTCTATAAGTGTAACTATTAAAGTTGTGATATTAAGAAATACATTACACAGGGCTGTGCCAAGATCAGGTTCACTTCATTATCCTCCCCCTGCAGCTCTGTACTATGTTATTTCTATAAGTGTAACTATTAAAGTTGTGATATTGAGAAATACATAACACAGAGCTGTGCTAAGATCAGGTTCACTTCATTATCCCCCCCCCGCAGCTCTGTACTATGTTATTTCTATAAGTGTAACTGTTAAAGTTGTGATATTGAGAAATACATAACACAGAACTGTGCTAAAGATCAGGTTCACTTCATTATCCCCCCCTGCAGCTCTGTACTATGTTATTTCTATAAGTGTAACTATTAAAGTTGTGATATTGAGAAATACATTACACAGAGCTGTGCTAAGATCAGGTTCACTTCATTATCCTCCCCCTGTAGCTCTGTACTATGTTATTTATATAAGTATAATTATTAAAGTTGTGATATTGAGAAATACATTGTACAGGGCTGTGCTAAGTTCAGGTTCACTTCATTATCCTCCCCCTGCAGCTCTGTACTATGTTATTTCTATAAGTGTAACTATTAAAGTTGTGATATTGAGAAATACATTGTACAGGGCTGTGCTAAGATCAGGTTCACTTCTTATCTCCCCCTGCAGCTCTGTACTAATGTTTTCTATAGTGTAAACTATGTAAATTTTGTGATATTGAGAAATCATTACACAGAGCTGTGCTAAGATCAGTTCACTTCATAATCCTCCCCTTTAGCTCTGTACTATGTTTATTTACTATAAGTGTAACTATTAAGTTGTGGATATGAGAAATACAATTGGTACATGGCTGTGCTAAGATCAGGTTCACTTCATTATCCCCCCCTGCAGCTCTGTACTATGTTATTTCTATAAGTGTAATATTAAACTTATGAAAGTTGCTTGTGTATGACTTTATTTAGTTGAGAGCTTAAATCTATCTTCTATCTTCTATCTATCTATCTATCTATCTATCTATCTATCCTATCTATCATTTATCTATCTTTTATTTATCTATCTATCTATCTATCTATCTATCTATCTATCTATCTATCATCTATCTATCTATCTATCTATCTATCTATCTATCCATCTATCCATCTATATATCTATTATCTATCTATCTATCTATCTATCTATCTATCTATCTATCTATCTATCTATCTATCTATCTATCTATCTATCTATCTATCTATCTATCTATCTATCCATCCATCCATCCATCCATCCATCCATCCATCCATCCATCCATCCATCCCTATCTATCTATCTATCTATCTATCTATCTATCTATCTATCTATCTATCTATCTATCTATCTATCTATCTATCTAATAAAAAAGAGCTTTATTGGCAGGATCATTTTAAATTTTGACATTGCCAAAGCAAACAAAAATAATAAAACACATTAGAGAGGTTCACAGTACGGGTAATGGGTATCAATGGATAAGTAATATATGGACAGTACTATAAGGGGTGTATTGGGTTTCAGTCCTGGGATATATGATTGGGGAAGGATAAAGGGATAAATTAGTCCATGGACATTAGGTTAATTTGCATCATTTACATCTATATATCTATCTATCAGATTATCTATCTATATTTCTATCTCTCTCAATACATATAAATCTACATGCTGAAAAGCTGGTTGGTATTTACATTATGGCATGATGCAGGCTGCATTGGTTTCAATGCAGACATCCCACCCTGCCATTTGAGGTTTCTGGGCAGGGTGGGGGAAGGGGCATGGCAAGGGTGTGTGTTTGTGAGTCACTTAAGGGGTGGGTGGAGGTGGAGTGTCGGCCTAGGGGTGGAGGGAGGCGAAACTAGGGCCATGGTGGCTAAAAGGGGGCATGAAGGGGAGGAGATTAAGAGACTCCTTTCCATCGCGGAGTCTGGGGTGGTCTTGCAGGAGTGTGGGAGACCACCCCAACATGCGTGAGAATCCCGTGACTGGGGGAGGGGTGGGATACCTGTCAATGTACCATACATCATGTCATAATGAATGCTACATAGCCTGGTAATATGTAGATTTCATATGTGTTAAATTTCAATCTGTCACAACTCAACAAGAATGCTTTCAATCTGCCCAAATCTTCTAAAAATGTATTTTAAACCTGCCACAGCCTCTCACAGATTCATTCCATCTGCAAACCCTTATTATTACCCCTTTTAATCCTCAAGGTTGCCCATACATTACTTAGATCTTAGATAAATTAGACGGTCATCTAATATGTTTAGCGCCAGAGGTTTTCTGCCTTCTGATGCTCCTCAATGGTCCCGTCTTGCCTATTCATTTTTGGGTTCACATGCTGGTCGAAAAAAGAATGGGTCAGGAGGAAGATAATGAAGTGAACCTAATCTTAGCACAGCCCTGTACAATGTATTTCTCAATATCACAACTTTAATATTTACACATATAGAAATAACATAATACAGAGCTGCAGGGGGAGGATAATGAAGTGATCCTGATCTTAGCACAGCTCTGTGTAATGTATTTCTCAATATCACAACTTTAATAGTTACACATATAGAAATAACATAATACAGAGCTGCAGGGGAGGATAATGAGTGAACCTGATCTTGCACAGCTCTGTGTAATGTATTTCTCAATATCACAACTTTAATGTTACACTTTAGAAAATAACATAATACAGAGCTGCAGGGGGAGGATAATAAGTGAACCTAATCTTAGCACAGCCCTGTACATGTATTTCTCAATATCACAACTTTAATAGTTACACATATAGAAATAACATAATACAGACTGCAGGGGGAGGATAATGACGTGAACCTAATCTTAGCACAGCCCTGTACAATCTATTTCTCAATATCACAACTTTAATGGTTACACATATAGAAATAACATAGCACAGAGCTGCAGGGGGAGGATAATGAAGTGAACCTGATCTTAGCACAGCCCTGTGCAATGTGTTTCTCAATATCACAACTTTAATAGTTACACTTATAGAAATAACATAGTACAGAGCTGCAGGGGGAGGATAATGAAGTGGACCTGATCTTAGCACAGTCCTGTGTAATGTATTTCTCAATATCACAACTTTAATAGATACACTTAAAGAAATAACATAGTCAGAGCTGCAGGGGAGGATAATGAAGTGATCCTGATCTTAGCACAGCCCTGTGTAATGTATTTCTCAATATCACAACTTTAATAGTTACACTTATAGAAATAACATAGTACAGAGCTGCAGGGGGAGGATAATGAAGTGAACCTGATCTTAGCACAGCCCTGCACAATGTGTTTCTCAATATGTACCTGATTTTATTGAAGATAAATGTTTGAGGATTTGCATCCGCTTGTAACTGATTTTCATCTGTCACAATCTCCCAAATCTTCAGTTTCAGTGTGACGGAAACTGACATCTTTTGTGTTTTTGCACAGATGGTAATTGGCATATACATTAAAATATCATAGCAGATCAATCTGGCTCCCCAATTGTGTACCATTCCAAATCCAGCTGACAGTTTACTGGCTATGAATGCAGTTTCCCAGAATGCAGTATGATGAGACTCCTTTTCTTGAAGAGGACTAATAAGACTTGGAAAATAGATGAAATCTATTATTTAGAAATAACAGGAGGAATCTATCAATGCAGACAGAAACTGGTCACATGGCTACAAGCTGCTAAGTGCAGGAAGAGCTAAGGTGTTAAGAAAGTTGTATTATTAAACCTTTCCAGCAATAAAACTTCTCATATGATTTTTTTATTAAAACCCCTTCAACTGTAAAGTTTTCTTTTTGTCAAATGCCTTCCCCTTTAGAGACAATGATACTTAGGTTTGTGCATTCAATTAAACTCTAAAGATGTAAGGTCAATATGTATATGGTTTTAATTGCCTTAAGGTCGCCTGACATATTAATATTATAACCACTTAGCTGAACGTCACACACAGACTTGTAAAAGGTCTGTCTATCGATAACTGTCTATATACTGTCTATTTACTTGTCTATACCTCTATACACTCTATATAGTGATGTCTATCTATATACTGTCTATACACTCTATATAGTGATGTATATATATATATATACACACACACACACACTGTCTATACACTCTATATAGTGATGTTTATCTATATACTGTCTATACACTCTATATAGTGATGTCTATCTATATACTGTCTATACATTTTATAGAGTGATGTCTATCTATATACTGTCTATACACTCTATATAGTGATGTCTATATATATATATATATATATCTACTGTCTATACACTCTATATAGTGATGTTTATTCTATTACTGTCTTACACTCTATATAGTGATATCTATCTATATACTGTCTATTCATTCTATATAGTGATGTCTATATATTTGTCATCACTCTATATAGTGATTTTATCTATTACTGTCTATACACTCTATATAGTGATGTTTCTATATACTGTCTATACACTCTATATAGTGATGTCTATCTATATACTGTCTATACATTCTAATATAGTGAATGTCTAGTCTATATATACTCTCTATACATTTTATGAGTGATGTCTATATACTGTCTATATACTCTATAAGTGATGTCTATCTATATGCTGTCTATTCACTCTATATAGTGATGTCTATATCTACTGTCCATCACTCTGTATTTGATCTCTATCTATTAACTGTCTATACACTCTATATGGAGTCTTCTAATATACTGTCTATAGCACTCTATATAGTGATGTCTATCTATATCTGCTCTTACACTCTATATAGTGATGTCTATCTATTTACTGTCTATTCACTCTATATAGTGATTTCTAATTCTACTGTCCATACACTCTGTATATTGATCTCTATCTATATATACTGTCATACACCTCTATATAGGTGATCTATCTATATATACTGTCTATACACCTATATAGTGATGTCTATCTATATACTGTCTATACACTCTATATAGTGATGTCTATCTATAGCTGTCTATTCACTCTATATAGTGTTGTCTATATCTACTCTGTCCATACACTCTGTATATTGATCTCTATCTATATATACTTCTATACACTCTATATAGTGGATGTCTATCTATATATACGTCTTTACACTCTATAAGTGATGTCTATCTATATACTGTCATACACTCTATATAGTGATGTCTATCTATATGCTGTCTATTCACTCTATATAGTGATGTCTATCTTCACCTGTCCATACACTCTGTAATTGATCTCTATCTATATATACTGTCTATACACTCTATATAGTGATGTCTATCTATATACTGTCTAACATTCTTATAGTGAAATGTCTATCTATATAACTGTCTATACACTCTATATAGTGATGTCTATCTATATACTGTCTATACATTCTATATAGTGATGTCTATCTATATATACTCTCTATACATTTTATAGAGTGATGTCTATATACTGTCTATATACTCTATATAGTGATGTCTATCTATATGCTGTCTATTCACTCTATATAGTGATGTCTATATAATCACTGTCTATACTTACTATAAGGGAGTCTATCTATATTGCTATACACTCTACATTATTATTAGGATTTATATAGCCGCCAACACCTTCTCTAGTGCTTTAAATGTATACATTCACATTAGGCCCTGCCCGAAGAGCTTAAAATCTAAGCACATTTATTTGACACATACAACCTATCAGTATGTCTTTTATGATTGTGGGGAAACCGGAGTGCCGGAAAAAACCCACGCAACACGGGGAGAACATACAAACTTCTTTGCAGATGTGTACAAGGGTGGAATCGAACTCTGAATCTCAGCGCTGCAAGGAATCAGATCTAACCACTGAGCCACCGTGCTTGCCCCAATAGTGATGTCTATCTATATACTGCTATCAGCTCTATATAGGGATGTTCTATATATATACTGTCTATACACTCTATATAGTGATGTCTATCTATATACTGTCTATACCCTCTATATAGTGATGTCTATCTAACTGTCTATACACCTATATGGTGATGTCTATCTGTATACTTCTATACACTCTATAGTGATGTCTATCATTACTGTCTATACACTCTATTAGGGATGTCTATCTATATACTGTCTATACACTCTATATGGATGTTATAGATATACTGTCTATACACTCTATATAGTGATGTCTATCTATATACTGTCTATACACTCTATATAGGATGTCTATATATATACTGTCTATACACTCTATATAGTGAGTCTATCGATATACTGTCTATACACCTATATAGTGATGTCTACTGTATCCTGTCTATACACTTTATAGTGATTCTATCATAACTTTCTATAACTCGCTATAGGGATGTCTATCTATATACTGTCCTATACGCTCTATATAGGGATGTCTATATATATACTGTCTATACACTCTATATAGTGATGTCTATCGATATACTGTCTATAGACTCTATATAGTGATGTTTATCTATATACTGTCTATACACTCTATATAGTGATATCTATCTATATACTGTCTATTCATTCTATATAGTGATGTCTATATATATACTGTCTATACACTCTATATAGTGATGTTTATCTATATACGGTCTATACCTCTATATAGTGATGTTTATCTATATACTGTCTATAGACTCTATATAGTGATGTCTATCTATATCTGTCATACATTCTATATAGTATGTCTTCTATATATACTCTCTATACTTTTATAAGGTGATGACTATATACTGTCTATATACTCTTATAGTGATGTCTATCTATATGCGGTCTATTCCACTCTAATATATGATGTCTATATCACTGTCCATACACTCTGATATTGATCTCTATCTAATATTACTGTCTATACACTCTATATAGTGATGTCTATCTATATATACTGTCTATACACTCTATATAGTGATGTCTATCTAGAACTTGTCTATACACTCTATATAGTGATGTCTATCTATGATACTGTCTATTCACTCTAATGTGAGTCTCTATTACATGTCCATACACTCGTTATATTGATCTCTATCTATATATGCTCTATACACTCTTATATGATGTCTATCTATATATACTGTCTAAACACTTCTATATAGTGATGTCTATCTATATACTGTCTATACACTCTATATAGTGATGTCTCATCTATATACTGTCTATTCACTCTATTAGTGATGTCTATATCTATGTCCATACACGTCTGTATATGATCTCTATCTATATATACTGTCTATACACTCTATATAGTGATGTCTATCTATATATACTGTCTGTACACTCTATATAGTGGATGTCTATCTATATACTGTCTATACCTCTATCTAGTATGTCTATCTATTGCGTCTATTCACTCTATATAGTATGTCTATATCTACTGTCCATACACTCTGTATATGATCTCATATCTATATATACTGTCTATACACCTATATAGTGATGTCTATCTATATATACTGTCTATACACTCTATATAGTGAGTCTATCTATATACTGTCTATACACTCTATATAGTGATGTGTCTATCTATACTGTCTATTCACTCTATATATTGATGTCTATATCTACTGTCCATACACTCTGTATTTGATCTCTATCTATATATACTGTCTATACACTCTATATAGTGATGTCTTCTATAGATACTGTCTATACACTCTATATAGTATGTCTATCTTATCTGTCTATCCTCTATATATATGTCTATCTATATACTGTCTATTCACTCTAATAGTGATGTCTATACTACTGTCCTACACCTGTATATTGATCTCTATCTATATATACTGTCTATACACTCTATATAGTGATGTCTATCTATATACTGTCTATACACTCTATATAGTGATGTCTATCTATATACTGTCTATACACTCTATATAGTGATGTCTATCTATATACTGTCTATTCACTCATATATGATGATCTATATCTACTGTCCATACACTGTATATTGATCTCTATCTATATATACTGTCTAACACTCTATATAGTGATGTCTATCTATATAACTTCTATACATTCTATATAGTGAAATTGTCTATCTATATTTCTGTCTATCACACTCTATATAGTGATGTCTATCTATATACTGTCTATAGCATTCTATATAGTGGTCTATCTATATATACTCTCTATACATTTATAGATGGATGTCTATATACTGTCTATATACTCTATATAGTGATGTCTATCTATATGCTGTCTATTCACTCTATATAGTGATGTCTATATATATACTGTCTATACATTCTATATAGTGTGTTCCTATCTATATACTGTCTATACACTCTACTTATTATATGGATTTATATAGCGCCAACATCTTCTCTAGTGCTTTAAATGTATACATTCACATTAGGCCCTGCCCCGAAGAGCTTACAATCTAAGCACATTTATTTGACACATACAACCTATCAGTATGTCTTTATGATTGTGGGGAAACCGGAGTGCCCGGAGAAAACCCACGCAAGCACGGGGAGACATACAAACTTCTTGCAATGTGTAACGGGTGGAATCGAACTCTGACTCTCAGCGCTGCAAGGAATCAAGATCTAACCACTGAGCCACCGTGCTGCCCCAATAGTGATGTCTATCTATATACTGTCTATACACTCTATATAGGGAGTCTATATATATACTGTCTATACACTCTATATAGTGGATGTCTATCTATATACTGTCTATACACTCTATATAGTGATGTCATCTAATACTCTATACACTCTATCTGGGATGTCTATCTGTATACTGTCTATCACTCTATATATATGTCTATCTATATACTGTCTTACACTTATAGGATGTCATCTATATACGTCTATAAACTAATAGGGATGTCTATATATATACTGTCTATACACTCTATATAGTGATGTCTATCTATATACTGTCTATACACTCTATATAGGGTGTCTATATATATACTGTCTATACACTCTAATATAGTGATGTCTATCGATATACTGTCTATACACTCTATATATGATGTCTATCTGTATACTGTCTATACACTTTATATAGTGATGTCTATCTATATACTGTCTATAACACTCTATATAGGGATGTCTATCTATATACTGTCTATACGCTCTATATAGGGATGTCTATATATATACTGTCATAACACTCTATATAGTGATGTCTATCGATATACTGTCTTACCTCTATTAGTGATGTCTATCTGTCATACTGTCTATCACATTATATAGTGATTCTATCTATACTGTCTATACACTCTATATAGGATGTCTTCTATATACTGTCTATACACTCTATTTAGTGATGTCCTATCAATATCCTGTCTATTACTCTATATATGATGGTCTATCTATATACTGTCTATACACCTTACAGGGATCCATCTTTAACTGTCTATACACTCTATAAGTGAGGTCTATCGATATACTTCTATATACTTTATATAGTGATGTCTATATATATACTGTCTAATACATATGGATATGTCATTTTGTATATACTCGGGGAGATTAAATTAATGTTCTTATCATTTAAATGGTATAATTTTGCCCCAACCAGATATTAGCTTTCAAAATGTAATAAGATCTGATTGGTTAGGGCAAAATTAGCCCCATTTTAAACGATAAGAACTTTTATTGTATCTCCCTGACTGTCTATTACACTATATAGTGATAATTGTCTATCTATATACGTCTATATACTTAATTTAGGGATATATATTATCTATATACTGTCTATACACTCTAGTTTATATTGTTATATCTATACAGTCTATACACTCTATATAGTGATTTGTCTATGTATATACTGTCTATACACTCTATATAGTGAAATTGTCTATATACTGTCTATACACTCTATAGTGATCTGTCTATATACTTTTATTACTCTATATATAATGTCTATATGCTGCCATACACTCTATTAGTGATGTATTATCTATCTACATACTGTCCATACACTCTATTAGTGAAATGTCTATCTATATACTGTTTATACACTCTATATTTGTGTCTATCGAATACTGTCTATATTGCTCTATATAGTTTCTATGTTTATTTATATACTGTCTTTATGCTCTATATAGTTGATGTATCTATACATCACTATATATTACTATATATAACTATATATTCTATCTATACACCTCTATATTGTATATATTGTCTCTCTATATACTATCTATGCAATATATATATAATATATATTATATATTATATATATATATATATATTATATATAAAATGATGTCTATCACTACTGTCCATATGCTGTTAAAGTATATGGTTTATTTATTATACTTCTCTACATACTCCATATGGGATATGTCTATCCATATACTATCTTTATAACCTATATACCATAGTTACATGTCTGTCTTATATTCTATTTATAGTGATATATATAGTGATATGTGATATTAGCTATCTATATTCTGTCTATATGCTCTTTATAGTGACATGTCTGTCTGTATACTGTCTCTACCTCATCAAATATGATATATTGTCTATCCATATATATGCTTCTATATCAGGGGTGGGTATAAAATTTCACAGGGGCCACATGAGAACTTGAATTGGGGCCAAACTTAATTCTTATTATAGAGATTGGCAAAATGGATTTTATAAAAGATAAATGAATATTTCTGGTTCATTGGAGTTTTTTTTTATTTTTAGTTGCAATTTAAAGATAAAAGCTGGTAATATCTGTTTAAATTCAATTAATCAATTGATCAGGTCCAATTTTTTTTAAATAAAATTAAATCAATTGTCATCTGATGACAATAATTTATATTAGAAATTTTAAGTACAGGTCTTGTATTAAGGGGCCAGTCAGGGCAGCAAAGAGCCGCATGTGGCCCCTGGGCCTTTTTTGCCCAAGTCTGGTCTAATATAGTGTCTATACACTCTGTATATGACATTTCTGTATATATACTGTCTATACGCCATATGTGTGTGATATATTGTCTGTCTATATACGTCTATAAGCTCTAAATAGTGACATGTCTGTCTATATACTGTCTATAACGCTTTTGTAGTGACATGTCTGTCTCATACTGTCTATAAGTTTTATATAGTGACATGTCTGTCTATTACTGTCTATCGCTTTTTGTAGTGACATCCTGTCTATATACTGTCTGCTATACGCTCTATATCGTGACATGTCTGTCTATATGCTCTATATAGTGATATATTGTTATATATATATATATATATATATATATATATATATAATTGTTGTCTATATGCTCTTTATAGTGACATGTTGTCTATATACTGCTATACGCTCTACAGTATATAGTACATGCTGTCTATATGCTTCTATATAGTGCATGTCTGTCTATACTGGGTCCCCCTATATGCTCTATATAGTGCTCGTCTGTCTATATACGTCTATCTCTATATAGTGACGTCTTCATATATATACTGTCTTAGCTTTATATGTTCAATCGTCTATATCCTGTCTATACACTCTATATAGGCCAGTCTGTCTATATATCTTACCTTATATAGTGACATTCTGTCTATATACTATCTATATACGCTCTATATAGTGCATGTCTGTCTATATCTGTCTATACGCTCTACAGTATATAGTGACATGTTTCTGATCTTATGCTCTATATAGTGACATGTCTGTCTATATACTGTCTTATGCTCTATATAGTTCATTCTTCTATATACTGTCTCTATGCTCTATATAGTGACATGTCTGTTCTATAACACTGTTCTATATGCTCTATATAGTGCCAAGTCTGTCTATATACTGTCTATACACTCATATATAGTGCCAAGTCTGTCTATATACTATCTATAACATACGCTCTATATAGTGACATGTCTTCTATATACTATCTATACGCTCTTTAGTGACATGTCCTGTCAATATATCTGTCTATACGCTCTATATATAGTGACATGTCTGTCTATATATCTATCTATACACTCTATATAGTGACATGTGCTGTCATATACTGTCTATCGCTCTATAGTGACATGATGCTTAGTCCACACAGATTATACATATAAGATGCCCTCATACAGATTGCCCTTATATGTACCTATCAGTTGTGATGCCTGGGGATGAGTGCATTTATATTTATAATCTTGTGGGGCTAAGCATTAAGGCTCTTATGTGTTTCAATCTGTGTGAAAAACTGGGTTTTGGGGCATCTTATATTCACCAGTCCTGGTGTTAGTGCTTTATATTTATCAGCTTACCAGCCAGTGTTTGTCAGCCATCCATGTTCACCAGCCTCGTGTAAAGTCAGCCATCCAGTTTACCCGATCAGTGTAAAGTCATGCCCATCCAGTTCCACCGGTCATGTAAGTCAGCCACTCCGTTCAACCGTCAGGTGAAAGTCAGACCATCCAGTTCAACCGTGCAGTGTAAAGTCAGCCATCTAGTTCACAGGTCAGTGTAGTCCGCATCCGTTTCTCAGTCAGTTAAAAGCCGCCATCCAGTTCACCGGTCAATGTAGTCAGCATCCATTCACCAGTCATGTAATCGCCATCCAGGTATTCATCACCAGTCAGTGGTAAGACGCTCGCATCCGTTACCGGGTCATGTAATTACCGGGGGCTCCAGTAGTGTCTCAGCCAGTCAGTGTAAAGTCAGCCATCCAGTTTCACCAGTGCAGTGGTAAAGGTTCAGCCATCCAGTTCACCTGTCAGTGTAAAGTCAGCCATCCAGTTCCAACCAGTCAGTGTAAAGTCAGCCATCCGTTCACCAGTCCAGTGTAAGTCAGCCATCCAGTTCCAAGCCGGTCCATGAAAGTCAGCCATCCAGTTCACCTCGGTCATGTAAGTCAGCCCCCAAGTCACCCAGTCAGTGTTTTAAATCACTTCCGTTCACCAGTCTTGTTAAGTCAGCCTCCAGTTTCACCAGTCATTTGAAATCACCCTCCAGTTCACAGTCATTGTTATAAGTCAGCCTCCACGTGTCACCATTCAGTGTTATCTTGGTTTGGTGTGTCCCACACTTGCTGGTTTGAACTTTATGGGTCTCCCCCCCTACCCCTCTGCCCCTGGTCCCAGCATGTATCAGCAATCAATAAGGGTTGGACGTGAGCATCCACGCAGGATTCCACTACAAACACTACAAAAAGGATCCACGTGCACCATCCAAAAACTGTTGCGAAGACACGAAATAAGTTGTTTGCAGTGGATACTGCTGGGAGTCTCCTTCCTAATCCTATTCTGATTGTTAAACCCTCCAGTTCACCAGACAGCCCACCACACCCTCCTCCACAAGTCACACCCACCATCACAAGCCACGTCCGCTTCCTGATAAAGACACGCACATTTAACTGCAATGGCGCCACAGATCACCCCCGGCTGCCTATAGGCGGCATTCAAAAGTTGTTTCAGGTGCCCAGAACCTTAGGAACACTCCTGGTGACCACCTTGACTAACGGATGCTGTACTGCTGGCAGCGAGGGGGGATAGTTCAGAAGTTTTGCGAGTGTCGGGTAAAAACTTTTTGTTTAGAGTGTGGAGGATTCCTTTATGCTCTGAGTTAATATTTAAAATACCTCCAAGCTCTGTCTGGATTTTCTCTTTTCCCTGGTCAACAGAGTGAAAGTGGCACATCCATAGTCCACCTTCTGCTTAGAAGAAAGTGTCTCCTAAAATGATTAAGTCCATAGGTGCGTAGGACTATGGATGAAATGGAACTTGCTTGTGGGTAAGTCCTGTGTGGGGTAAGGGGCATTCTGTCTGCGCAGGTCAGGGTCGGAGCTACTTCCTGTGGTGCTGCTTCCCCCCCCCCCAGCTTGAGACAGGTTGGCGCCAGGCAGTGATCCAGGCATTGCTGTCATATTCCCCCTAACATTTCACTATTTAGGTTTTTCTCTCTTTTAAAGGAACTCGAAACTGACCAGCTATTAAATTGTAACCTCCCTGTGTATAATAGACCCCATGCCATGCAGGGTAAAATTTACATGTTCGCGCTCCACCCGCCGTTTCTGTCCCGACCTGCTCCTATCTCCTGCGCATGTTCGCCTATAAGAACGATTGGAGGCAAATCGCTTCTGCCCAAATTTTTGACTTGCAAAAACCTGTATTTGACATAGAAATGAAGTAGCTTTGGTTACAATGGCTAAATTTCCGAGCTAAATTGTTTAATATTATTATTATTATTATTATCATTATTATTATCATTATTAATGTTATTATTATTATTATTATTCTTATGTATTATTATGTAGTATAAGTAGTAGTAGTAGTACAGTAAGTAGTAGTATGTAGTACTTATAGTACTAGTAGTAGTATGTAGATCGTAGTATTAGTAGTGAGTGAGTCGTAGTAGTCTCTCCCGAGTACTTCGTCAGTCTCGGCAGTAGCCCACCAGCCCACCGTCATTAGTCTCTCGTAGTTACGACGTGAGTGTTTCCGGATTGGTGATCTGACACAGTAGAATTGCTTATGCAGATGGCTAACTCTTATATAACATGTGGTTTAGGCCCCTGTGGGCACTATACATCTCCAGTTCATTACAAATAGACCTTTAGATTCATAGGGCACTAAATTAAATAGGGGGAATGGAGGACTCAGCCGTGAAGGTAGAAAGGTTAGTTAGGGTTGCAATTGTTTCCCAACCAGTGTGGCCTTCTTTAACAGAACCACTTGTTTTCTAATGTATGATGACCGTGGGGGTTATATAGACTCTATAGAGGATAGTTTAAAGGGCATGCTTTAATTGCCCATATATTGTAAGTGAACCTGTCAGCTCCAGTTTGTGTTGTCCAGTTTAAGGGGGCTAATGTGTGTGAAATGGAAGGTGGGTAATGGTAATTTCAATCCCCACTAATGGGGACATGGATGCTCCATGACCTTGACAGTTGTTTCTCCTGTTCTCCTTGCATCTAAAAGCACAGGTAGGGCTCACGTCCCTTAATCAGATCCGGTTTAGCTCAGTCGCATCTTTATAACATTTGTAAATAACGATTTCAGGCACCTCTCAGGTGGGGGTTTAATTATTTCTTCTCTTTAATCAAAATCAAGATAGATTTTTTTTCTACAGATCAAAAAAGATTTTTTTTACATTTTCTATACAATCAGTGACTCCAGACACACAATGTACTGGCAGCAATTACAGATTCAGCGTAGTGAATGTCTCTATAGTGCCAGTTGTGATTTGATACCCCTCGTCTTTATCTTACGTAACCCGCCCTTCCAATATGGGATCTCTAGAGTTGCGTTATAAAATAAGGAAGTCACCCGCACTGCCTTACCTTGTCTGTGTTACGTGGGATTGTGTAGGGACATTTGTGTTCTAACCCTTAACAACTAATCGAGACCTAGAAAACCTGACAAGCAAAATTCACCAATAAACAGGACTGCAAATGTCTAAATTGACCCTACTTGTATAAGAGGGGAATAGATTCAGAAAGAGAAAATATTATCTCCCTCTTACACAGGCACTGGTAAGCCTCATTTGGAATATGCGGAGCAGTTTTGTACAAATCCATTACACAAGGGACATCTTGAGCAATGGAAACAGTTCAGAGAGGGCACGAATTAATAAGGGGAATGGAGGGGCTTAAATATGCAGGCAGATTAACAAGTTAGGGCTGTTTTCACATTGGCGAAGTGACTTTGCGTGGGGTATGATCACTTATATACAATTATATTAATGGGGCCATACATAACAACTCTCTGGTGCTTGTTCCTACATAGGATCTTCTATAAGATTCCTAAGATGTTTAGAATGTGATGGCTTTTTTTTGGTAAAGGTTTACCCGCATAGCCTAACACAATCAACATTAATTCGCGCCTTTACTGTATGTTTAACATGATTTTTATACCCCAGGGGGGTGGATATTATTCGTGCATTCATGCTTCCTTTTAATCCCTTTAAAAATGTGGTTAATGTCTTTCAAAATTTAAAGTACACTTGTACAAATGGTGATTTCACACTACAACTTAACCTCTTGGTACTGGTAACAAATATGATTTCACACATAGCATGATAAATTTATATTAAGTTTTATGGCATTGTTAAAAATCAAAATTAGGGTTAAAATTTTTATTATAATAGTGTGATATCCCAGGGTTTTCACTACCTTGGTGTCCTGTAGATAGTCACGTCATGAAAGGAACCTGCTGGTTTTATTGTAAACATATTTCCTATTATTTTCTCGTCCCGAGTTTTGCCAAAAACATAAACAAACCATACGGGAGTGGGATGATTCGGCGAGCGGACAAAGCGGGATTTGGGCGGTGTACCGGCCCTTAAGAGAGACAGGGATGCGTTGGCCCAATCAGAATACTTGTTAGGAAATGCGATATCCCGGGCTAAAGGGGAAAATAAGTGCCTATTATATCCCACGCTAATGGATGTCCAGGCGAGTAAGCGAGGGTGTTTCGCACCATGTTTGCAACAGTGCCAAGGCGATGCAAGAATACATAGCATAGCTTTCTTTCTGCAGTTATATATAATTAAAGTGGTAACATTTTGGGTAGCTGAGCCCAGGAAAATAAACGTATAAACATAAAAAGTGATGGCTGGGCGAGATCTGCATGTGTGCGTGGCCGGTATGTTTATTGCATTATCTGGCAACATCCTCACTATGCAAGCCGAACCTTCACTCGGGTGTTCGCTTAATCTCAGTGATCCACGACCCGTTGTGATGTTCTTTTCAGTGGTCGCCTCACGGCAGGAGTGAATGTATTAGCTATTTTATCCAGCGTGGATCAGCAGGTCTGTTGCTAACAATGGAGCCTGGTTCTATCGGCTATATAACGCTGGGCGGTTTTTCAAGGTAAACACTTCAATCAACCAATGGGACTAGAAAAATCTAAATGGTGACCTGAAAAAGTTCACATGGTATTCGTTATGAAGCAGTGCAAATTTGTTTATGTCCATTTCGGGGATTGTCAACTCCTGTAAACTTTTATTGAATCGTAATTTCCTTTTTTCCAGCATCCTCCAGAAATCAATTACACAGGGAATTCAAATAACAAATGTTGCTAATTATGCCCCAACCAATCAGAATTTAAGCATCATTTTTAACGATAAGAACCTTTTATGAATACTCTGAATAGTTTCTATTCACCACGGGTCGTCGCCTGGAAAAACGCTTTCTTTCTCTAGCGCCAAACATCTGAAAAATCTCAGGAAAAAACTTTGGTGTAAACAAAAGACTTAAGTTGAGGCGATGGGTCCCCATTGAGATTGGCACACGATCGGCCGTGATTTACCCGCGTCATGTCCAATGACATGCCAACTGACTTTGTCTGGACAACTTAAAAAAAAATCAACTTGGGAAATTTTCCGGGCAAATTAACCAACACGTCGAAATATTGCCTGCAAACCCAAAAATCTTACTTGTGTACCCAGCCTAAAACACCGACGCTGAACATTTTGCATGGGGGGGGGGGGGAAAACACTTACTCCTCTGTTTAGAACGTTCCCATCATCCTCTGTCGTGAGATCCAATACAAAGTGTCGACTGTAAAGTTCGAACCACCCAAATACTTTCGATTTTTCAATATTGTCTACTTTTCGATTTTCGATAATTTGGTCTACCTTCGATTCCCAAAATGGTCAATTTTCGAATTTTCGATAATTGTCCTACCTTCGATTTCATAAATTGGTCTACTTTCGTTTTCGATAATTGTCTACTTTCGATTTCCGATAACTGTCTACCATTTTCGATTTACCCCTTCGATTTTCGATAATTGTTCTAACTCTTACCTTCGTTTTTCGATAATTGTCTACTTTTCATTTTCTGATATTGTCTACCTTCTATTTTCGATAATTTGTCTACCTTACCTCGATTTGTTGATAATGGTCCTACTTTTTCGATTGCGATAATATTGTCTACTTTCGTTTTCGATAATTGTCTACTTTCGATTTTCGATAAGTGTGTCTAACTTTCGATTTTTCAATAATTTGTCTACCTTCGTTTTCGATAATTGTCCTCCATTCGATTTTCGATAATTGTCACTTTCGATTTCGATAATTGTCCTAACTTTCGATTTTCGTAATTGTCTACTTTCTGATTTTCAATTATTGTTCTACCTTCGATTTTCGATAATTGTCTTACCTCGATTTCGATAATTGTCTACCTTCGATTTTTCGATAACTGTCTACTTCGATTTTCGATAATTGTCCTACTTTCGTTTTCGGATATTGTCTACTTTCGATTTGTCAATATTTTCCTACCTTCGATTCGATAATTGTCTACCTTCGAGTTTCGAAATTGTTCTAACTTTTTGGGATTTTTTCCTATAATTGGGCTACCTTCGATTTTCTAGAAATTGTCTACTTTCGATTTTCATAATGTCTACTTTCGATTTTCGATAATTGTCTACCTTCGATTTTGCTATAATTGTCTACTTTCGATTTTCGATAAGTGTCTACTTCGATTTCGATATTGTCTACCTTCGATTTCGATAATTTCTACTCGATTTTCGATAATGTCTACTTTCGATTTTCGATAATTGTGTCTACTTTTTCGATTTCGATAATTGTCTACTTCGATTTTCGATAATTGTCTACCTTCGATTTTCGATAATTGTCTACTTTCGATTTTCTTGATAATTGTCTACTTTCGATTTTCGATAATTGTCTACTTTCGATTTTCGATAATTGCTACTTCGATTTTCGATAATGTCTACCTTCGATTTTCGATAATTGTCTACTTTCGATTTTCTGATAATTGTCTTACTTTCGATTTTCGATAATTGTCTACCTTTCGATTTTCGATAATTGTCTACTTTCGATTTTCTTGAATTGTCTACTTTCGATTTTCGATAATTGGTCTACTTTTTGACTTTGAAATTTTCGATTGATTTAATTGTCTACTTGATTTCGATAATTGTCTACTTTCGATTTTCGATAATTGTCTACTTTCGATTTTCGATAATTGTCTACTTTCGATTTCGATAAATTGTCACTTTCGATTTTCGATAATTGCTACTTCGATTTTGATAATGTCTACTTTCGATTTTCGATAATTGTCTACTTTCGATTTTTCGATAATTGTCTACTTTCGATTTTCGATAATTGTCTACTTTCGATTTTTGATAATTGTCTACTTTCGATTTTCGATAATTGTCTACTTTCGATTTTTCGATAATTGTCTACTTTCGACTTTCGATAATTGTTCTACTTTCGATTTTCGATATTGTCTACCTTCGATTTTCGATAATTGTCTACTTTTTCGATTTTCGATATATTGTCTAACACTTCGATTTTGATAATTGTCTACTTTTCGATAATGTCTATTTTTCTATCAATAAAAAAATCTAAAAAATTGGGAGCTCCAAAAGTTTGTCAGGACTTTGAAACCCTCAGATTTAATTCAAGCTGGGTTCTTCTTCGAACCCACATTATGTCTCTACTTATGGGGTTATGCAACTCATCACAAACCAAGATTGTACGATGGGCCATAATTGTGAGACCTATGAGTATGGACATGGCCAATGGTTCAAAATGGATTAAAATGTACTTTTTGCAGAGCATGTCTTCCCATAGGCCAGGCCATAGACACAACTGGAGGGTGGAGCTAGCCAGATCTAACAAGCTGGACTAAAAGTATTTCTATTGTAATCCCGAGGGTGAGGGGGGGCTGAGGTTCAGGTCCACACTGATACTTTAATGGGCTTGGAGCAGAATGTTTTTGGTGGATGTTACCCTTTGGCAATAGGTTCTTGGGTTGGGACCATGTTACAATGACACTAGAGAGCAATAGTAAAAAACTACCTTACAAACTGAACAAATAGATTAAAGGACAACAGAAGCTAAAATATAAATGATCCTGAATGGGTTCTATAATTTCTAGCTAGCAGATACAGTACCAGTCACTGTGACACGTGAAATCCATAGCATGTGGGTAATCATCGTTATGTGCAAGTTACCATAATGGAATTTCCTGATTTCTGTAGCCCTCCTCTTGTAAGTAACAATTGGTTTTCTACTTGCTCATTGAACTCAGGCAGGTCAGCCAGTAGTTACTTGACATCTCTTGAAGAATAAAAGAGATTTGTTTCCTAAAGACAGCTATAATCGTAAAAAATTCCCTTTTTAAAATGAAAAGTACCAGGGTAAGGAAGTCGGATTGATTATTCCTACCTATCAATATTTTTTCATTGAGGAGCTACAGCACATAGAGTTTACATTACACAGGTTAGTGCCCTGGACCTTCCTGTATTAAAGATAGTGCCGAAGCACTCACGATGACTGGCAGAAGCAGTTTTCTTGTACTGCCGTTTTTTTAATAGAAATTATATAAGGAGGTAGAAGCACCGATCCTACATCCCTTTTCATTTAACTGTTTTGAAAAAACCTTATATAGCACTATAGTTATCCTTTAAGAGACAAGAGAAACAGAAATCTGTTAATTAATTATTCAGTTCATGCAGGGTCTTTATATTTCACTACTTCTACTTCTCCTTTAAATATTGATACTATTTGGTTTCACTTTCCTTATTTTTCCATCTCACATATTTTTCATTTTCGTGGGGGGAAGGCAGGGGGGTGACCATGCTGGGCAAGAGACACTTGTAATAGTGAATGAGGCTGATCATCTGTGTTAACAGGAATTTACTGTGCAAGACCCCCATAAATTGGTGCAAAGTAGTAATGGCGCTGCCAGACTGATGCCACAGTAAGATTTAGGCAATAACATGGGTACGATGAGGGTTCCTTTGCTTGTCGCACACACTATTAAAGAAGCAAATTTTAGCTCACAGATTAACCCTTGCAGTTCACTATGGAAATAGATATTCATGACCAAATACCCTGTGGCTATTCTAAATAGTAGGCATAAGATGTTTAACTGTGTGTCCCTTTAAGAATGGTGTTACCCCTGCAGCCTATCAGGTTTGAGGAGTCTGTTGAACGACAACTGTAATTATCCTACAGTAGGTAGGGGGCGTATTTACATGACATTTGCAGGTGGGGGCTTTAAGTAGTGTATATGAACACAGTATTTCCCTGCATGCATCTCCTGATCGATAAAGAGACAACTGTGGTATTTAAAAGGGTTAATTCTACAGCGATGTGGTAGAGATTTAACTCATTGCTTTAGGGTAGGCCACACACTAGCGCGTTTTTCGCAATCTTTTAATGCAAAAATTCCCGCGATTTCCGATGCGCATGCGATTGCGTTTCCGTTTTGTAACGCATGTGCGTTCACCATTTTTGTGCGTTAACACATGCATTTCCATAAGCAAAATGTCGAAAACGCATGCGCAAGCGCGAACGCAAATAAAACACACAAGAATCGCGCACACAATCGCGTGCGATTACGATTCCTGTGCGTTGCAGTGTGACCTTACCCTAAATGTCTAAACTGCCGCAGTTCCAGTTATTCTCTACATCACGTTGTTAATTCACTTAACTTTCTTTGCTTTCATTTCCCCTGGGGATCATTAAGGCGCTACTTACACAGAGACAATGGAAACGTCTTGAACGCACTCTACACTCTCGTCGTCTAATGGCGATTGTCTAAGTTCATAGGGTTATTAGACTATAGATTATTATCAAGGGGACATCTGACCAAAGCAATTATCAATCACTAAGCCATCTGCCCATATATCACTCTAAAAGGAGAAGTATATTTGTAAAGTCAGAGGGATGTTTAAACTGTCCAGAAATGACATGCCTAACTTCTGATTGGTTGGCAGTGGGGAGAGCTGGTCCACCAATTGTCTACCAGGGATTATCATACTTATAATTACCTGCCCTTGCTGACCTATAATCTTAAAACTTTATTAATAATTAGACAGCGGTTTAGGTGTGCTGCGTCTTTTTTTCCGTTATTATCATCTACAATGGATGCGTTTTGCTAAAAATATATAAAAATAAATAACCCCCGATATTCCTTTACTGTTATTAAAATAAGGATCATTTTGGTTGCAAGTGGTCCCTTCGTAAGCCCCCAATTTGGGGTCACCGGCCGCTCATGTGGCGATTTCTAGACATTGTGTCGATAATTTTCTATTTTGCTATTTTAATGGAACACGTTCGAGCAGCGTTGGGGTTTGTCAATGGATTGAACGTGCTGAATAATGGAGCATTTTAACAGATGAAGGCCCAATGTCCCTTGTTGTCCACGTGCTTGAGAAATGTTTGCTGGAAATTTGCATCAGATGAGAGATAGAGAGAGGGGGGGAATATTACCAGGGACTGGATTGCGAGAGAATAAGCAAATAGATTTCAGCACACGGAGAGAGGCAGGGAATGCAGTTGTGCTGGAGGACTCTGGAACGCCTTCATCCCTCCCTATGCTTCTGCTCGTGCTGGTTCCCTCCCTCCCTAGCCTCGTCCTCCTCCTCTCCACGGTTCCATTTCAATCAGGTGGGCTGTTGCTCTTGAAGATTAGTGAAAATCTAGCAAGGAAAATCTAGCCAAGTCTCCTCCAACCCCCTCCTTCTTCTTTCCATGTACACAAAGGGAGAAGAGAAGAAGCCAACGTGCTCTGAATACATGTTGACTCTTTGAGAGTCCTCTCTCCCTCTATGGACTGTTGGCGTTCAGCCTCTACAGCCATTTGATCGGACACCTCAAGCTAGAGTGATTGGGAGGGGGGGAACCCTTTGCCCCAGTGGTCCTGTGTCTTATTAAATGCTAGGTGTCATCCGATAGGGTCCAGGTTGGGACGGTTTTGTTTGCTGCCGTGCATCCAGTCCCACCTTGTAGGGGCCCGCTTGGTGGTTTTTCTTCTCTTCTCTTCTTCTTCTTCTTCTCTTCTTCTCTTTGCCTTCTAAAATAATTGATCACTATTAAAGGAGATGTTTAAAACACCCCCAGGATTGACTTTTGTTTTTTCATTTTTACCGTACGAGTACATACGAACGGATTGACACATGGCTTCACTGTATCAGAGATTCACGGGGAAATAAACACCTCCAGATTTTCACGGGTCCACCTGAAGCAAGTCGCCTCTTAGGCGGTCAAGGCAAAGACGAGGAGAAGCTTGGAAAGACCTCACGCCCGGTGCCAGACAATCATTATCAGCACCAGCAAAGGAATGATTGCGAGGAGGAATATGTAAGCGGCTTGTTATTATTAAGAAAAAAAACAACCCTTCTCTTGCAGTTACGGTTCCCCTTTAAAATGTTGTGTATGTTCATGATCTGTGTGTCTGGCACCCCCAGCGGTCTTCCCCCGCACCACCCCCCCCCCCAACACTGCCATTGATACGGTTTTTAAATGATTAATTCACTGCTTCTCGGGGAAGCAAATTCATACTTGTAGCTTGTTCTTTTCCTTGCTGTTGAATGGGAACTTCTACGACAGAGCAGGCGGTTGTACAATAAATGCAATCACGGTTTTAAATTAAAGTTTAACTGTTTGCACTGGGGAACCGCTCGTCTTCATTGGTTAACCACCTAAAGAGTAACGTCCAGAGATGAGGGGATTGGAGGGTTGAGGAAGAAATAAATAAACTTTGGTAGAGAGATATCCCTCTGTCAGTATAGGGATTGGTTCTAACAGGCGAATGGTGACACATCATTTTTTTAATATATTCAGTGTTAACGAATCCCTCTGTGACTTTCCTTCCAGCTCTGTAAGACATTTCAAAGGCGGAATTTGCATTTTGCCTTAGTAAGTGGTGACCATAGCCTCTTTAAGGTTAAAGGGACGAGGCTTTGACATTTCCATTTTCATGTCTGACAGGGAGGCATCAAACTCCAACAGCACTGAGAGGGTTAATAACTTTCTGACAGTTGCCCTACCCCCCTTTTTACATTCACGTAGGGCTGCCTGGGTAAATGGACTGTGTGCGTCTTTATAAACACTGCACTTGTGGTCAGAAGGACGTTTCCTATTACGATTGTCACATCTGGTCGGGATCTGAGCTGAAGGTTTGATTGACACTGTCAATCAATGTCAACCTTGTCACCCCCCCCCAACTAAAGGAACGTCTGAAAAAAGTTTTGTTAAAGGAGAAGTAAAAGTAAAATTAAATAATCCTGAATGGATTGAATAATCCCAAACTAACAGATAGTAGTAACTGTCTTCACTGAAATGAACAGTTATATGGAGAAATCTGTCAGTGATATACAATTGGTTTTCTCACTGTCCTGTCTTGATTATGGAGAGGACCGCGGTGAATGAACCAAGAGGGAGGGGCAAGCAAGTGCATGCATACCAGTCCAGTGTTTGTGTCTGGAAAGGGGGCCTGTTACTCTACTAGGTTACTGTGAATATTAAGGGAAAGCACATCCTTTTTTTCCATTCACCTAATCTTTCTTCTACCTTTAATGTTGTCTTTTACCTTTTTATTTTTTACTATCATTTCTAATTATAGATTTCATCTTTTTTCCAGTCTACTTCAACTCCTCATCAAGAAAGGAGTCTATTGCACTACATTCTGTTAAACTGCATTCTCAGCCAGTAACCAGTCAGCTGCGTTTGGGATAGTGAAAGTTTCTTTCCTTTCAGATAGGGACACTATTGGAAAATACTTGTACAGGGCTTGCCAAGATCAGGTTCACTTCATCTATCCTCCCCCTGCAGCTCTGTACTTGTTATTTCTATAAGTGTAACTATTAAAGTTGTGATTTGAGAAATACTAACACAGAGCTGTGCTAAGATCAGGTTCACTCATTATCCTCCCCCTGCAGCTCTGTACTATGTTATTTCTATAAGTGTAACTATTAAAGTTGTGATATTAAGAAATACATTACACAGGGCTGTGCCAAGATCAGGTTCACTTCATTTCCTCCCCCTGCAGCTCTGTACTATGTTATTTCTATAAGTTAACTATTAAAGTTGTGATATTGAGAAATACATAACACAGAGCTGTGCTAAGATCAGGTTCACTTCATTACCCCCCCCGCAGCTCGTACTATGTTATTTCTATAAGTGTAACTATTAAGAGTTGTGATTTGAGAAATACATACACAGACTGTGCTAAGATCAGGTTCACTTCATTATCCCCCCCTGCAGCTCTGTACTATGTTATTTCTATAAGTGTAACTATTAAAGTTGTGATATTGAGAAATACATTAACAGACGTGCTAAGATCAGGTTTCACTTCATTATCCCCCCCTGTAGCTCTGTACTATGTTATTTCATAAGTGTAACATTAAAGTTGTGATATTGAGAAATACATTACACAGGCTGTGCTAATCGTATTGGCATAGAACTCGAACTCGAACCCGTATTCGAGCCGAACTTTCGATTCGAACGGACCAGACTTCTCGAACTATCTCGGACGCGGACCTTTCATAATTCCCGGACTTTCGTATGATTTATTCGAATGTTCGAGTGTTTGTCGAATCCGCGAGTAAAATGTACTGTAATCTAGGCGCGAACATCGGATCTGCGAGTAAAGTCTCCATTAAAGCCCTATAGGCGAGCATCGAATCTGCGAGTAAAATGTCCATGTTACTCGAAAGGTTTTCACGAACGGAACGCTCGAAAGTAGCCGACGCGTGAGAGTAAAAAAATAATGCTCGATTTTTTTACGAGTCCTGGATATTGAAACAGGCTCCCCAGACCATTTCCCAGGTTCGCACATCCATTTAACATCATTAAGTTAACCATAATAATTTTAGTTGTATTTTGACTCGAACTTTTTCGAACTAATTTGGCTCCCGAGACTTTAATGGGTCCTTTTCGAAACTTTCGAACTTTCGAACTTTACAATAGTTCGAAAGTCGAAACACGGACCGAACTTTCAATAGTTTCGGGACCATCTCTAGTGGCTAAAATCAGGTTTCTTCTTCATTATCTCGCCCCTGTAGCTCTTTACTATGTTATTTATATAATTAGCATTATTAAGGTTGTGATATGTTTACACTATAGAGAAATACATTACACAGAGCTGTGCTAAGATCAGGTTCACTTCATTATCCTCCCCCTGCAGCTCTGTACTATGTTATGTCTATAAGTGTAACTATTTAAGTGCAATGCCATGTAAACGCTATGTGGCCTTTAATATTTATTTTCTTTGTTACACACACAGGACTGATAGATAGGAAAATCCAAGCTCCCTGTCCCTCTTGACTAATCCTCCTTCTAATGGGATCAGAATGAAAGGCAAATTAGTGTGTAATGTGATTTAACATGGAGGGGGGGGGTGTTTGGAAACGGAGAGAAGAAAAGGGGGGAATGAGAAGTGTTCATTGAAGACAGGAGATCTGCTACAGGCATGCAAGATATAGAATAGCCAATGTGTCTATATTCTCTGTAACCATATGATGTATGTACGTGTGTATTGTATGTCTATATTCTCTTATATAACGCTACTGTAATATTGTTACAATGGGATGTTGCTATCCAGGACAAGGGGTAATAGAGCATTCCAAGTATAGAAAACGTTGGATACTACCCAACCCCCACAACAAACCTTCACTACCATGTTCCTGAAATCCTGTTAACATCTGATCACATCCATGGACAGGATTGGGCTCATTTGTAGTTACATCCCTCCTCTTTTTATTTACTTTGAGATGAGTACTGTAGGATAAGGTGATACCTTTTTATTATGGACTAACAGTTCATTTTTACAGACACTAATACGGCTATTTACTTTGGGAGAATAAAACAGATAATGGCGGATTATAGGGAGATTAATGCCTTATTTCCCTATAATTATAAATTATTTGGTCTTTAGAGGAGAACTATGGTATGAAACACATTGTGCTCTGATTTATAGACCAGAAATCACTGATTAAAACAATATATCACTTCTATTTATCAGCAGCTCGTAACCAAAAATATGCCTGTGTAAAATAATAAAATGCTTTACTTCTTTCGTTCAACCAGTGGGACAGACATGCTCAGTACTAAGCAGCTGTCCAGTTGGCTACTTTGTATCTTTCTTAATATAAGGAAGACATTGGTCCCCTCGTCAAAATCGCACATAATACAAGTCTATAGAATTGCATGATAAAGCAGAAACAAGTCAATATTTCTTTAGATTTTCTTTTACCCATAACCCCCAGGGAAACACAAACTCTCGTAAAAGCAGATACAAGCGGTGGCGAAACGCGTCAAGCCTTTCCATAGTTCTTCTAATCCACCAGCAATTCTTTATTTCTATTATAGATATATATCGCTCTCTAGATCTGGTGTAACAGCAAATCACGGTCAAGTAAGATAAATATGTAACAATGTTTATAAGGAAAACTCTACGACAATAACACATTTTGACGAATCATTAGTTATTATAATTTCTCTTCCTTTACAAAATTCTACACCAGAAGCTTTAACGGAACAATGTTGTCTTGCTTTTTTTTACCCCCCTTAGCCGACAACTCTGTTCGCAGCTTCTCGTTCGATAATCAGCCTTGTACGAAAGCGATTTCGTTGAAGTGAGGCTTTTGTAAACTTCCTAGAAATTTCTGTCAAATTAAGGTGCAATTCTGTTGCAGGTGTTGATCATTTGCTACAAAATGGAACAACATTAAATTACAGAACGGCTCCACATAAAAAAAGGCAACAACAAAAAAAAAGACCAATTTTCGTAATCAATGCTTTTTTCTCTTCTTTTTCTTTAAGGGGAATTTTCTTTTAAGACGAATGATAATGGAGATAATATAATAGGTTATATCGACCACTGTGGTTAAAAATAAACCTTCCTAACATCGTTTATAGGAGATAATTACGAGATGTTTGGCTTCCCGAAGATTTTATT
This sequence comes from Hymenochirus boettgeri, assembly GCA_019447015.1. Taxonomy (NCBI): domain Eukaryota; kingdom Metazoa; phylum Chordata; class Amphibia; order Anura; family Pipidae; genus Hymenochirus; species Hymenochirus boettgeri. The sequence continues at coordinate 17,152 of JAACNH010001641.1, read as the reverse complement.
TTCTATAACTATTCTAAAATCCCACCAGGAAGTCTTTCCTGGGTTAAAGGGTATATTAATCCAAATCCATATCTACTTACGGATAACAATCCGTACTTTTTCAATGCCGGTGATAATTTATTATTATTTCTATATTTTAATGGCCATTAGACAGCTACAGTTGGTTTTTTTATTACACTTCGCCCAGTAAAAGGATTGATATCGTTAATACGGCCCTAAGTTTATAGTTACTGATACTTGAATTTGTCATTGATGAAGCCAAAGTATATTGAAGAACCAGAATCTCCATACACACACTGATCGTCATAGATATCGTGAGTCGCAGGTCGGGCCCCCGCGATCGCTTGTTAATATAAACTTTTAGACTCCTAGATTTCTTACAGAAGTTGGAAATTCCCCGGTCCTAGTCCAAGTTATCAGACAGAAATATTGTGTGTGCTCATCTCTACCTGCAGTGCAGCCATTGGGGCGTAAAGTTCGGTATATTTCCGATCGCTCGCAAATTCAGACACGGACGAATTTGCCGCGACCGTTGGACATTTGTCCCTGCCGTGCGCTTGCAAATACAGGCGCGGACGAAAATTCAGGCGACCGATGGTTGGGACAAAAACTCCCTCCATGTGTACCCAGCGCTATATTTGACTTGAACAATGACTTTTGGAAAGTGATCCAATGTGGCGATACTGCAGGTATATAAATAGGCCCCTAAAAGAGGTGTTTAAAGGAGAAGTATTCTCATGCAGTAACTCACTGCTTTCTATGAGTAAGGCCACACTGGACCAGATTTTAATGCACGTCAAAAGCTGCTGCAATTTGCATAATATTCTGAATTTGAGTGCATGTGATTTGCAAAAAAATGGTGATTACAGCACAGAGCATGCATTTTGACGTGCACTGCCATGCTCTTCTCACACGATAATGGAATGGAACATTTGAACGTAAGCGTGTGAGAAAGGCGCTCGTGTGGCCTAGCCCTTATTGACTATTTTAAGGCTCCTCAACCTCCTTCATAGAAATGAGAGTGGTCGGTGACACTGACTGTGGGAGGAGCCAGAAAGAAGTCAGTTACTGAATGAATGAATGAGCCACACTCTACCGCGAATGCATTGTGAGCTGCAGTTGCACAATTTGCAAAATCGAGCTCATGCGATTGTGCAAAAAATGCAGATTCTGCAAAAAATGCAGATCACCGCACAGCAGCGCTCCTAGTGTGGCCACAATAATTGACCAACACTAGTGTGCACTTTTTAACACGCGTTTGGATCGCTCGTTAAAAGGCAGAAGTGTGTTCTAGCCTTGAATGGTTTTAATGTTTATTGCTCATCCAGCTGGGAGAACATATACATATGTGTAATGTGTTTCTCAATATCACAACTTTAATAGTTACACTTATAGAAATAACATAGTACAGAGCTGCAGGGGGAGGATAATGAAGTGAACCTGATCTTAGCACAGCCCTGTGTAATGTATTTCTCAATATCGCAACTTTAATAGTTACACTTATAGAAATAACAAAGTACAGAGCTGCAGGGGGAGGATAATGAAGTGAACCTGATCTTAGCACAGCCCTGTGTAATGTGTTTCTCAATATCACAACTTTAATAGTTACACTTATAGAAATAACATAGTACAAAGCTGCAGAGGGAGGATAATGAAGTGAACCTGATCTTAGCACAGCTCTGTGTAATGTTTTTCTCAATATCACAACTTTGATAGTTACACTTATAGAAATAACAAAGTACAGAGCTGCAAGGGGAGGATAATGAAGTAAACCTGATCTTAGCACAGCTCTGTGTAATGTATTTCTCAATATCACAACTTTAATAGTTACACTTATAGAAATAACAAAGTACAGAGCTGCAGGGGGAGGATAATGAAGTGGACCTGATCTTAGCACAGTCCTGTGTAATGTATTTCTCAATATCACACTTTTAATAGATACACTTAAGAAATAACATAGTAAGAGCGGCGGAGGATAAGAAGTGATCCTGATCTAGCACAGCCCGTGTAATGTATTTCTCAATATCACAACTTTAATAGTTACACTTATAAGAATAACATAGTACAGAGCGCAGGGGGAGGATAATGAAGTGAACCTGATCTTAGCACAGCCCTGCACAATGTGTTTCTCAATAGTACCTGATTTATTGAAGAACATGTTTGAGGATTTGCATCCGCTTGTAAACTGATTTCATCTGTCACAATCTCCCAAATCTTCAGTTTCAGTGTGACGGGAAACTGACATCTTTGTGTTTTTGCACAGATGGTAATTGGCATATACATTAAAATATCATAGCAGATCAATCTGGCTCCCCAATTGTAACATTCCAAATCCAGCTGACAGTTTACTGGCTATGAATGCAGTTTCCCAGAATGCAGTATGATGAGACTCCTTTCTTTAAGAGGACTAATAAGGACTTGGAAAATAGATGAATCTATTATTTAGAATAACGGGAGGATCTATCAATGCAACAGAAACTGGTCACATGGCTACAAGCTCTAGTGCACGAAGAGCTAAGGTGTTGAAAGTTGTATTATTAACCTTTCCAGCAATAAAACTTCTCATATGATTTTTTTATTAAAACCCTTCAACTGTAAAGTTTTCCTTTTTGTCAAATGCCTTCCCCTTTAGAGACAATGATACTTAGGTTTGTGCATTCAATTAAACTCTAAAGATGTAAGGGTCAATATGTATATGGTTTTAATTGCCTTAAGGTCGCCTGACATATTAATATTATAACCACTTAGCTGAACGTTCACAGACTTTGTAAAAGGTCTGTCTATCGATATACTGTCTATATACTGTCTATTTACTGTCTATACACTCTATACACTCTATATAGTGATGTCTATCTATATACTGTCTATACACTCTATATAGTGATGTATATATATATATATACACACACCACACACTGTCTAACACCTATATAGTGATGTTTACTAATACGTCTATACACTCTATATAGTGATGTCTATCTATATCTGTCTATACATTTATGAGTGATGTCTATCTATATACTGTCTATACACTCTATATAGTGATGTCTATATATATATATATATATATATCTACTGTCTATACACTCTATATAGTGATGTTTATCTATATACTGTCTATACACTCTATATAGTGATATCTATCTATATACTGTCTATTCATTCTATATAGTGATGTCTATATATATACTGTCTATACACTCTATATAGTGATGTTTATCTATATACTGTCTATACACTCTATATAGTGATGTTTATCTATATACTGTCTATACACTCTATATAGTGATGTCTATCTATATACTGTCTATACATTCTATATAGTGATGTCTATCTATATATACTCTCTATACATTTTATAGAGTGATGTCTATATACTGTCTATATACTCTATATAGTGATGTCTATCTATTGCTGTCTATTCACTCTATATATTGATGTCTATATCTACTGTCCATACACTCTGTATATTGATCTCTATCTATATACTGTCTATACACTCTATATAGTGATGTCTATCTATTATCCTGTCTATACACTCTAATAGTTGATGTCTATCTATATACTGTCTATACACTCTATTAGTGAGTCTATCTATTTACTGTCTATTCACTCTATATAGTGATGTCTATATCTACTGTCCATACACTCTGTATATTGATCTCTATCTATATATACTGTCTATACACTCTATATAGTGATGTCTATCTATATATACTGTCTATACACTCTATATAGTGATGTCTATCTATATACTGTCTATACACTCTATATAGTGATGTCTATCTATATACTGTCTATTCACTCTATATAGTGATGTCTATTCTACTGTCCATACACTCTGTATATTGATCTCTATCTATATATACTGTCTATACACTCTATATAGTGATGTCTATCTATATATACTGTCTGTACACTCTATAGTGATGTCTATCTATATACTGTCTATACACTCTATATAGTGATGTCTACTATATGCTGTCTATTCACTCTATATGTGATGTCTATATCTACTGTCCATACACCCTGTATATTGATCTCTATCTATTAATACTGTCTATACACTCTATATAGTGATGTCTATCATATACTGTCTATCCATCTATATAGTGAAATGTCTATCTATATATACTGTCTATACACTCTATATAGTGATGTCTATCTATATACTGTCTATACATTCTATATAGTGATGTCTATCTATATATACTCTCTATACATTTTATAGAGTGATGTCTATATACTGTCTATATACTCTATATAGTGATGTCTATCTATATGCTGTCTATTCACTCTATATAGTGATGTCTATATATATACTGTCTATACATTCTATATAGTGATGTCTATCTATATACTGTCTATACACTCTACATTATTATTATGGATTTATATAGCGCCAACACCTTCTCTAGTGCTTTAAATGTATACATTCACATTAGGCCCTGCCCCGAAGAGCTTACAATCTAAGCACATTTATTGCACATACAACCTATCAGTATGTCTTTATGATTGTGGGGAAACCGAGTGCCCGAAAAACCCACGCAAGCACGGGGAACATACAACTTCTTGCAGATGTGTACAAGGGTGGATCGAACTCTGAATCTCAGCGCTGAAAGGAATCATCTAACGCACTACGCTACCCGTGCTAGCCCCAATATTGTCTATCTAGTGATCATTAACCTCTAATAGGTATCTTATATATACTCTTACATCTATATAGGATGTCTATATATCTGTCTATACACTCTATATGATGTCTATCTATCTGTCTTACACTCTATATGGTGACTGTCTATCTGTATACTGTCTAATACACTCTATATAGTGATTGTCTCTCATATACTGTCTATACACTCTATATAGGGATGTCTATCTATATACTGTCTATACACTCTATATAGGGATGTCTATATATATACTGTCTATACACTCTATATAGTGATGTCTATCTATATACTGTCTATACACTCTATATAGGGATGTCTATATATATACTGTCTATACACTCTATATAGTGATGTCTATCGATATACTGTCTATACACTCTATATAGTGATGTCTATCTGTATACTGTCTATACACTTTATATAGTGATGTCTATCTATATACTGTCTATACACTCTATATAGGGATGTCTATCTATATACTGTCTATACGCTCTATATAGGGATGTCTATATATATACTGTCTATACACTCTATATAGTGAGTCTATCGATTACTGTCTTAGACTCTATATAGTGATTTATGTATCATATACTGTCTATACACTCTATATAGTATATCTATCTAATACTGTCTATTCATTCTATATAGTGATGTCTAATATATACTGGTCTATACACTCTATATAGTGATGTTTATCTATATACTGTCTATACACTCTATATAGTGATGTTTATCTATATACTGTCTATAGACTCTATATAGTGATGTCTATCTATATACTGTCTATACATTCTATATAGTGATGTCTATCTATATATACTCTCTATACATTTTATAGAGTGATGACTATATACTGTCTATATACTCTATATAGTGATGTCTATCTATATGCTGTCTATTCACTCTATATAGTGATGTCTATATCTACTGTCCATACACTCTGTATATTGATCTCTATCTATATATACTGTCTATACACTCTATATAGTGATGTCTATCTATATATACTGTCTATACACTCTATATAGTGATGTCTATCTATATACTGTCTATACACTCTATATAGTGATGTCTATCTATATACTGTCTATTCACTCTATATAGTGATGTCTATATCTACTGTCCATACACTCTGTATATTGATCTCTATCTATATATACTGTCTATACACTCTATATAGGATGTCTATCTAATATACTGTCTATACACTCTATATAGTGATGTCTATCTATATACTGTCTATACACTCTATATAGTGATGTCTATCTATATGCTGTCTATTCACTCTATATAGTGATGTCTATATCTACTGTCCATACACTCTGTATATTGATCTCTATCTATATATACTGTTCTATACACTCTATATAGTGATGTCTATCTATTATACTGTCTATACACTCTATATAGTGATTCTATCTATATACTGTCTATACACTCTATATAGTGATGTCTATCTAATGCTGTCTATTCACTCTATATAGTGATGTCTATATCTACTGTCCATACACTCTGTATATTGATCTCTATCTATATATACTGTCTATACACTCTATATAGTGATGTCTATCTATATATACTGTCTATACACTCTATATAGTGATGTCTATCTATATACTGTCTATACACTCTATATAGTGATGTCTATCTATATGCTGTCTATTCACTCTATATAGTGATGTCTATATCTACTGTCCATACACTCTGTATATTGAGTCTCTATCTATTATACTTCTATACACTCTATATAGTGATGTCTATCTTATAATACTGTCTATACACTATATTGTCTTTATATACTGTATACACTCTATATAGTGATTGTCATCTATATACTGTGCTTATTCACTCTATATAGTGATGTCTATATCTACTGTCCATACACTCTGTATATTGATCTCTATCTATATATACTGTCTATACCTCTATATAGTGAGTTCTATCATAATCATACTGTCTATACACTCTATATAGTGATGTCTATCTATATACTGTCTATACACTCTATATAGTGATGTCTATCTATATGCTGTCTATTCACTCTATATAGTGATGTCTATATCTACTGTCCATACACTCTGTATATTGATCTCTATCATATATACTGTCTATACACTCTATATAGTGATGTCTATCTATATACTGTCTATACATTCTATATAGTGAAATGTCTATCTATATATACTGTCTATACACTCTATATAGTGATGTCTATCTATATACTGTCTAACTTCTATATAGTGATGTCTATCTATATATACTCTCTATACATTTTATAGAGTGATGTCTATATACTGTCTATATACTCTATATAGTGATGTCTATCTATATGCTGTCTATCACTCTATATGTGATGTCTATATATATACCTGTCTATACAGTCTATATGTGTATGTCTATCTATATACTGTCTATACACTCTACATTATTATTATGGATTTATATAGCGCCAACACCTTCTCTAGTGCTTTAAATGTATACATTCACATTAGGCCCTGCCCCGAAGAGCTTACAATCTAAGCACATTTATTTGACACATACAACCTATCAGTATGTCTTTATGATTGTGGGGGGAAACCGGAGTGCCCGGAGAAAACCCACGCAAGCACGGGGAGAACATACAAACTTCTTGCAGATGTGTAACAGGGTGGAATCGAACTCTGACTCTCAGCGCTGCAAGGAATCAGATCTAACCACTGAGCCACCGTGCTGCCCCAATAGTGATGTCTATCTATATACTGTCTATACACTCTATATAGGGATGTCTATATATATACTGTCTATACACTCTATATAGTGATGTCTATCTATATACTGTCTATACACTCTATATAGTGATGTCTATCTATATACTGTCTATACACTCTATATGGTGATGTCTATCTTATACTGTCTTACACTCTATATAGTGATGTCTATCTATATACTGTCTATACACTCTATATAGGGATGTCTATCTATATACTGTCTATACACTCTAAATAGGGATGTCTATATATATACTGTCTATATACTCTATATAGTGATGTCTATCTATATACTGTCTATACACTCTATATAGGGATGTCTATATATATACTGTCTATACACTCTATATAGTGATGTCTATCGATATACTGTCTATACACTCTATATAGTGATGTCTATCTGTATACTGTCTATACACTTTATATAGTGATGTCTATCTATATACTGTTATAACACTCTATAGGGATGTCTATCTATTACTGTCTAACGCTCTATATAGGGATGTCTATATATATACTGTCTATACACCTATATAGTGATGTCTATCGATATACTGTCTATACACTCATATAGTGATTGTCTATCTATATACTGTCTATACACTTTATATAGTGATGTCTATCTATATACTGTCTATACACTCTATATAGGGATGTCTATCTATATACTGTCTATACACTCTATTTAGTGATGTCTATCAATATACTGTCTATATACTCTATATAGTGATGTCTATCTATATACTGTCTATACACTCTATACAGGGATGTCTATCGATATACTGTCTATATACTTTATATAGTGATGTCTATATATATACTGTCTATACATATGGATATGTCTATTTGTATATACCCGGGGAGATTAAATTAATGTTCTTATCATTTAAAATGGTACTAATTTTGCCCCAACCAGATATTAGCTTTCAAATGTTAAATAAGATCTGATTGGTTAGGGCAAAATTAGCCCCATTTTAAACGATAAGAACTTTTATTGTATCTCCCTGACTGTCTATACACTATATAGTGATATATTGTCTATCTATATACTGTCTATATACTTTATTTAGGGATATATATTATCTATATACTGTCTATACACTCTAGTGTTATATTGTATATCTATATACAGTCTATACACTCTATATAGTGATTTGTCTATGTATATACTGTCTATACACTCTATATAGTGAAATATTGTCTATATACTGTCTATACACTCTATAGTGATATCTGTCTATATACTTTTTATATACTCTATATAGTAATGTCTATATGCTGCCTATACACTCTATATAGTGATGTATTATCTATCTACATACTGTCCATACACTCTATATAGTGAAATGTCTATCTATATACTGTCTATACACTCTATATATTGATGTCTATCTATATACTGTCTATATGCTCTATATAGTTCTATGTTTATTTATATACTGTCTTTATGCTCTATATAGTGATGTATCTATACATCACTATATATTCACTATATATCACTATATATTCTATCTATACACTCTATATTGTTATATATTGTCTCTCTATATACTATCTATGCAATATATATATATATATATATATATATATATATATATATATATATATATATATATATAAAATGATATGTCTATCTATATACTGTCCATATGCTGTTTAAAGTAATATGTTTATTTATATACTGTCTACATACTCCATATAGTGATATGTCTATCCATATACTATCTTTATACTCTATATACCATAGTTACATGTCTGTCTATATTCTATTTATAGTGATATATATAGTGATAGTGATATATTAGCTATCTATATTCTGTCTATATGCTCTTTATAGTGACATGTCTGTCTGTATACTGTCTCTACCTTCAAAATAATGATATATTGTCTATCCATATATACTGTCTATATCAGGGGTGGGTAATAAAATTTCACAGGGGCCACATGAGAAACTTGAATTGGGGCCAAACTTAATTCTTATTATAGAGATTGCAAAAATGGATTTTATAAAAAGATAAATGAATATTTCTGGTTCATTGGATGTTTTTTTATTTTTAGTTGCAATTTAAAATAAAAGCTGTATAATATCTGTTTAAATTCAATTAATCAATTGATCAGGTCACAATATGTTTTATAAAATAAAATTAAATCAATTGTCCAGCCTGAGACAATACATTTATATTAAGAAATTTTAAGTACAGGTCTTGTATTAAGGGGCCAGTCAGGGGCAGCCAAAGAGCCGCATGTGGCCCCTGGGCCTTATTTTGCCCAAGTCTGGTCTATATAGTGTCTATACACTCTGTATATTGACATTTCTGTATATATACTGTCTATACGCCATATGTGGTGATATATTGTCTGTCTATATACTGTCTATAAGCTCTAAATAGTGACATGTCTGTCTATATACTGTCTATACGCTTTTTGTAGTGACATGTCTGTCTATATACTGTCTATAAGTTTTATATAGTGACATGTCTGTCTATATACTGTCTATACGCTTTTTGTAGTGACATCTCTGTCTATATACTGTCTGTCTATACGCTCTATATCGTGACATGTCTGTCTATATGCTCTATATAGTGATATATTGTATATATATATATATATATATATATATATATATATATATATATATATATATGTTGTCTATATGCTCTTTATAGTGACATGTATGTCTATATACTGTCTATACGCTCTACAGTATATAGTGACATGTCTGTCTATATGCTCTATATAGTGACATGTCTGTCTATATACTGTCTATATTTTCTATATAGTTCCAAGTCTGTCTATATACTGTCTATATGCTCTATATAGTGACATGTCTGTCTATATACTGTCTATATGCTCTATATAGTGCCAAGTCTGTCTATATACTGTCTATACACTCTATATAGTGCCAAGTCTGTCTATATACTATCTATACGCTCTATATAGTGACATGTCTGTCTATATACTATCTATACGCTCTATATAGTGACATGTCTGTCTATATACTGTCTATACGCTCTACAGTATATAGTGACATGTCTGTCTATATGCTCTATATAGTGACATGTCTGTCTATATACTGTCTTTATGCTCTATATAGTGCCATGTCTGTCTATATACTGTCTATATGCTCTATATAGTGACATGTCTGTCTATATACTGTCTATATGCTCTATATAGTGCCAAGTCTGTCTATATACTGTCTATACACTCTATATAGTGCCAAGTCTGTCTATATACTATCTATACGCTCTATATAGTGACATGTCTGTCTATATACTATCTATACGCTCTATATAGTGACATGTCTGTCTATATACTGTCTATACGCTCTTATAGTGACATGTCTGTCTATATACTATCTATACACTCTATATAGTGACATGTCTGTCTATATACTGTCTATACGCTCTATATAGTGACATGTCATGCTTAGTCCACACAGATTTATACATATAAGATGCCCTCATACAGATTGCCCTTATATGTACCTATCAGTGTGATGCCTGGGGATGATGCATTTTATATGTATAAATCTGTGGGCTAAGCATTAAGGCATCTTATGTGTTTCAATCTGTGTGAATGGGTTTTGAGGCATCTTTATTCACCAGTCTGTGTTTGGCTTTTATATTTATCAGCTTACCAGCCAGTGTTGTCAGCCATCCAGTTCACCAGTCAGTGTAAAGTCAGCCATCCAGTTTACCGGTCAGTGTAAAGTCAGCCATCCAGTTCACCGGTCAGTGTAAAGTCAGCCATCCAGTTCACCGGTCAGTGTAAAGTCAGCCATCCAGTTCACCGGTCAGTGTAAAGTCAGCCATCTAGTTCACAGGTCAGTGTAGTCAGCCATCCAGTTCTCCAGTCAGTTTAAAGCCGCCATCCAGTTCACCGGTCAATGTAGTCAGCCATCCAGTTCACCAGTCAGTGTAAAGTCAGCCATCCAGTTCACCAGTCAGTGTAAAGTCAGCCATCCAGTTTACCGGTCAGTGTAAAGTCAGCCATCCAGTTCACCAGTCAGTGTAAAGTCAGCCATCCAGTTCACCAGTCAGTGTAAAGTCAGCCATCCAGTTCACCTGTCAGTGTAAGTCCATCCAGTTCACCAGTCAGTGTAAAGTCAGCCATCCAGTTCACCAGTCAGTGTAAAGTCAGCCATCCAGTTCACCGGTCAGTGTAAAGTCAGCCATCCAGTTCACCGGTCAGTGTAAAGTCAGCCATCCAGTTCACCAGTCAGTGTTAAATCATCCTTCCAGTTCACCAGTCATTGTTAAGTCAGCCCTCCAGTTCACCAGTCATTGTAAAATCAGCCCTCCAGTTCACCAGTCATTGTTAAGTCAGCCCTCCAGTTCACCAGTCAGTGTTATCTTTGGTTTGGTGTGTCCCACACTTCTGGTTTGACTTTATGGGTCTCTACTCCCATCTGCCCTGGTCCCAGCAGTAGTTACAGCAATCAGAATAGGGTTGGACGGAGACTCCACGCAGTATTCCACTACAAACAACTACAAAAAGGATCCACGTGACATCCAAAACATGTTGCGAAGAGCACGGAAATAATGGTCTATTGTATACTGTCTATACCTTTATATAGTTGATGTCTATTATAACTGTCTATACACTCTATATAGGGTAGTCTAATCTATATACTGTCTATACACTCTATATAGTGATGTCTATCAATATACTGTCTATTACTCTATATGTGATGTCTTATCTATATACTGTCTATACACTCTATAAGGGATGTCTATCTCTACTGTCTATACACTCTTATGACTGTATATCGATTATACGATGTCTATATTCGTTATATAGTGATCTGTCTATATTATATATGTCTTATACATATTGGTATGTCTATTGTATATACTCGGGGAGATTAAATTAATGTTTCTTATATTTAAAAATGGTACTAATTTTGCCCCAACCAGATATTAGCTTTCAAATGTAAAAAGATCTGATTGGTTAGGGCAAAATTAGCCATTTAAACGATAAGAACTTTTATTGTATCTCCCTGATGTCTATACACTATATAGTGATATATGTCTATCTAATACTGTCTATATACTTATTTAGGGATATATATATCTATAACTGTCTATACACTCTATGTTATATTGTATATCTATATACAGTCTATTACACTCTATATAGTGATTGTCTATGTATATACTGTCTATACACTCTATATAGTGAAATATTGTCTATATACTGTCTTAACACTCTATAGTGATATCTGTCATATACTTTTTATAATCTCATATAGTAATGTTCTATATGCTGCCTATAACATCTAATAGTGATGTTTATCTATCTACATAATGTCCATACACTCTATATAGGTGAAATGTCTATCTATATACCGTCTATACACTTATATATTGATGTCTATATATACTGTCTATATGCTCTATATAGTTCTATGTTTATTTTATACTGTCTTTATGCTCTATATAGTGATGTATCTATACATCACTATATATTCACTATATATCACTATAATTCTATCTATACACTCTATATGTTATATATTGTCTCTCTATATACTATCTATATTGCAATATATATATATATATATATTATATATATATATATATATATATATATATATATAATATATAAAATGATATGTCTATCTATATACTGTCATATGCTGTTTAAAGTAATTGTTTATTATATACTGTCTACATACTCCATATAGTGATATGTCTATCCATATACTATCTTTATACTCTAATACCATAGTACATGTCGTCTATATTCTATTATAGTGATATATATAGTGATAGTGATATATTAGCTTCTATATTCTGTTATATGCTCTTTATAGTGACATGTCTGTCTGTATACTGTCTACCTTCAAAATAATGATATATTGTCTATCCCTATATATCTGTCTATATCAGGGGTGGGAATAAAATTTCACAGGGGCCACATGAAAACTGAATTGGGGCCAAACTTAATCTTATTATAGGATTGCAAAAATGATTTTATAAAAGATAAATGAATATTTCTGGTTCATTGGATGTTTTTTTATTTTAGTTGCAATTTAAAATAAAGCTGTATAATATCTGTTTAAATTCAAATTAATTCAAGTCTATATACTATCTATACGCTCTATATAGTGACATGTCTGTCTATATACTGTCTATACGCTCTATATAGTGACATGTCTGTCTATATACTATCTATACACTCTATATAGTGACATGTCTGTCTATATACTGTCTATACGCTCTATATAGTGACATGTCATGCTTAGTCCACACAGATTTATACATATAAGATGCCCTCATACAGATTGCCCTTATATGTACCTATCAGTGTGATGCCTGGGGATGAGTGCATTTTATATGTATAAATCTGTGTGGGCTAAGCATGAAGGCATCTTATGTGTTTCAATCTGTGTGAACTGGGTTTTGAGGCATCTTATATTCACCAGTCTGTGTTATTGGCTTTTATATTTATCAGCTTACCAGCCAGTGTTGTCAGCCATCCAGTTCACCAGTCAGTGTAAAGTCAGCCATCCAGTTTACCGATCAGTGTAAAGTCAGCCATCCAGTTCACCGGTCAGTGTAAAGTCAGCCATCCAGTTCACCGGTCAGTGTAAAGTCAGCCATCCAGTTCACCGGTCAGTGTAAAGTCAGCCATCTAGTTCACCGGTCAGTGTAGTCAGCCATCCAGTTCTCCAGTCAGTGTAAAGCCAGCCATCCAGTTCACCGGTCAATGTAGTCAGCCATCCAGTTCACCAGTCAGTGTATCCAGTTCACCGGTCAGTGTAAAGTCAGCCATCCAGTTCACCGGTCAGTGTAAAGTCAGCCATCCAGTTCACCGGTCATTGTAAAGGCTGCCATCCAGTTCACCAGTCAGTGTTAAGTCAGTTCACCAGTCAGAGTTAAGTCAGCCCTCCAGTTCACCAGTCATTTTTAAGTCAGCCCTCCAGTTCACCAGTCAGTGTTAAGTCAGCCCTCCAGTTCACCAGTCAGTGTTAAGTCAGTTCACCAGTCAGAGTTAAGTCAGTCCTCCAGTTCACCAGTCAGTGTTAAATCATCCTTCCAGTTCACCAGTCATTGTTAAGTCAGCCCTCCAGTTCACCAGTCATTGTAAAATCAGCCCTCCAGTTCACCAGTCATTGTTAAGTCAGCCCTCAAGTTCACAAGTCAGTGTTAAGTAAACCCTCCGGTTATCTTTGGTTTGGTGTGTCCCACACTTCTGGTTTGACTTTATGGGTCTCTACTCCCATCTGCCCTGGTCCCAGCAGTAGTTACAACAATCAGAATAGGATTAGGAAGGAGACTCCCAGCAGTATTCCACTGCAAACAACTTTTATTTCCGTGCTCTTCGCAACATGTTTTGGATCTCACGTGGATCCTTTTTGTAGTTGTTTGTAGTGGAATACTGCATGGAGTCTCCTTCCAATCCTATTCTGATTGCTGTAACTACTGCTGGGACCAGGGCAGATGGGAGTTATTATTATTATTATTATTATTATTATTATTATTGTTATTATTATTGTTATATTATTGTTATTATTATTATTATTGTTATTATAATTGTTATTATTGTTATTATTATTGTTGTTATTATTATTAATGTTATTGTTATTATTATATTATTATTATTATTAGTAGTAGTAGTAGTAGTATTATTACTATTGTTGTTATTATTATTGTTATTATTATTGTTGTTATTATTATTATTATTATTGTTACATTATTATTCTTATTGTTATTATTATTATTCTTATTGTTATTATTATTATTATTATTATTATTATTATTATTAGTAGTAGTAGTAGTAGTAGTAGTAGTAGTAGTAGTAGTAGTAGTATTGTTGTTATTATTATTATTATTATTATTATTATTATTATTATTATTATTATTGTTGTTATTATTATTATTATTATTATTGTTATTATTATTATTATTATTATTATTATTAGTAGTAGTAGTAGTAGTAGTAGTAGTATTGTTATTATTATTATTATTATTATTATTGTTATATTATTGTTATTATTATTATTATTGTTATTATAATTGTGATTATTGTTATTATTATTGTTGTTATTATTATTAATGTTATTGTTATTGTTATTATTATATTATTATTATTAGTAGTAGTAGTAGTAGTATTATTACTATTGTTGTTATTATTATTATTATTATTATTATTAGTAGTAGTAGTAGTAGTAGTAGTATTGTTATTATTATTATTATTATTATTATTATTATTATTATTATTATTATTG
>JAACNH010001640.1:0-63788 GCA_019447015.1 Hymenochirus boettgeri | reverse complement strand
AACATATATGCTCCTGTGCTTTCACTAAATTTAGCGTTTATTTTTTAGAGGGAGCATAAGAGCTGGGCCCCAGGGTCCCTGTGTGGATATTTATTAACAGGGGACCCCTGAAATTTTATATATATATATAAAAAAAAAGCCAGCGGGTAATCATGCATACATTTGGATACACAATAAGAGATGCCCCCCCCCCAAACCCAGGTTTTTTCATATGATAACTTATATATTGATTCTACAAAAGTGAAAGTAGAATATTTCCAGTGTTATTAAAGCAGTGCTTTTTATGCACAGAACTGGATCAGTTGCAGGATAGGCTGGTGTTTATTGAAATAGTGTCAAGCGGGTTTTGCACTTGCTTAACCATTTAAGAACCTTAACCAATTCCGTGAAATGCAGTTAGGTTATGTAATAGGATCTCCTACAAATAAATCAGTATTCTACAGTTACTTGTATACATAAAGCTTGTCCACTGTATATTACTTATACATTTTTTTATGATGGTTGCTTTTATGTCCAAATAACCATTTCTATGAATTTCTTTTGATGAGAGTGTGTTTCGTTCATCCACAAGAATAACCATTATTTAAAGAAAAATAAATATATTTTTACTACATTCCAAGGAAAATGAATATAAAATAACTTTAGGGATTCTCTACCCAGATTGTCTCCAGGGAAAGCTCAATATAACATTATTCCAATCCTGTTCATAAATAATAGAAAAAGGAGCAGCTGTTATTTCGCGTTTCTGCCATTCCAAGATTCATTTCTGCATAAAAATTGAATATGAAATAAATGTATTAATTTATTTTATATTTCTATTAAAGTCAAAAACATATAATGCAAATTGTAGAATAGTGATTCGATTATATGTTAATATAGAAAGCAAGTATTAAGAGAACAACAATATAAAAAAAAAACAACATCACCCCATTACATGTCCACACTCCCAGCAGCTGAATCCGTTACTCACATTACACTGTGATGCCCTCCCTTAGAATCACACATCAAAAGATGAGTGCAAAAACAGCCCACTTCTAGACGGCCCATGCCATAGGGACAATAACACTTGTCATTGGTGGTGGGGAAGGTCTCTGTTACAACCTTCTCCTCCTCCACTGCCAGTTCAAAACAAACTTGAACTGTTCGGTTGCTTGGATGACAGCCTACATAATCAAGCTGACAAGGGTGTGGTGGGGGAGTGTTTTCTCACATGCTAGTTTGAATGACCAGTTAGAGCAGACAGAATGTAATGCCTCCTCACAGAATGGCTAAATTAAAGGCAGAGAGGGCTTCGAAATCAGGAAAAAGTAGGGGAGGGCTGCACCTTTACTCTTTTAAAAGGCAATTTTAAAAAATTGCATTGAGGCAATAAAGTTATCCTTAAGGAATAAATAATTTGACCTTGCCAATTATTTGTAACAGATGCGACTGTCTATCATTGATACCTGCCCGTCTGTGTATGTAAATCTTAGTATAGAATTGTAACTTTATGGTATATGGACTAATGTACAATCCTTTTTGTAGGAACAGTTTATGCAATAATGGAATCGGAGCAATTTACATATGGAACAAATACATTTGTCTTAAATTAGAGATTATGTTAATTGGGTGAGTTTATCCTGCCCAGCCGTGCTGAAGAATCTATGAAATTGAGTAAAATCTCTAAATCCAATTCGAACCCAGTTGAAATGTTTTGACTGCAATTTTTACTTTTCACCAAAATTGTATCAGATATTTAGACTTTTCGGCTGCATTTTTGCACAACCACAATGTCAAATTGAACTGCCGCAATTTCGTAGTTACTGAAGTTTTCACAATTTCAACTATGAATTTAAAATTTTTATACCATGACTCCGAATTTCAATATTTGGAAGTCCCACCCAAAACCCATCAGCTCCGATTTAAAACCCAGTTTGTTAGGGACTGTTATAGAAAGGGTAACTCATGCCCGCTTGTGTGATAGGGAATGTTTAGTCGAGTGGGGGAGCTGCACTGCAAGTTTGTCCACTGGAATTATGATATAATTCTTCAAAGTTTTTGCTTGCCATTGGGGGGTATGGGAAGGGGAAGGCTAAAAGCAAAAAAGAAATAAATAGGTTAAGATCAGATCTCTGTAAAAAAATCAGTTTAAACTGACACTTTTTCTGTAAATTAAAATGGAAATCGCGGGAACGCAAAAATCCGCGATTTCCGATGCGCATGCGATTTGCGCGTCCGTTGCGTTATGTACGCATGCGTTCACAATTTTTGGTGCTTTTAACCGGGCAATTTTTGTTGCGTTTCCATAACGTAAAAGGCGAAAACGCACGCGCAAAACCGCGAGACTGCGAGCGTGAGAAACAGCGAGAATCGCGAACACAATCGCGTGCGATAACGCTGCGATTTTGTGCGCGATTCCTGTTGCGTGCAGTGTGGCCTCACCCTACAGGGTATGTATATTTTTACCATATTTACTAACTGGTTTTAAGTAATTTACAATAATAAATATAAATATAATATAACTATATGAAATACATTTTCGACTTCAATACTAAACATTTGCAGAGTGTTTAGTTGTAAAGGCAAATTAAAAAAAATATCATGTAAAAATAATTATTTGTACTCATTATAGTGGAATTTACCAGGCTGCACTGCATTCCTCTCGGACTGGTTAAAACATTTGATTTAACTACGGCTGATCAACCAGGCATCAATTCAAACACAACAGCCCTAGAAAAGAGCAGTTTCAGTCGAGCAGCATTTTTCTCAAATAAAACAAGTATATCAGTGCTCGCAAAATGCGAACAAAAAAAAATAAGCCAAGAGATGCGGGGAAATGTTCGAAGGTCAATAGACTCCTGCCAGCTTGCTTTATGGCATTTTGCAAAAAACCCCTCTTTATGTGCCAAAAACAAAAAGTGCGATTGTACCGTGTTATTCAATAAAAGTTCTTATGGTTATAAATGGTGCAAATTTTTTTTGCCCAAACCAATCATATGTTAGCTTTCAAATGTTAAATAAAATTGATGGTGGCAAATTAGCACATTTTAAAACACGATAAGAACTTTTATGAAATCTCCCTGTAGCCTTTACAGTTTTACAGTGTACAGAGCCAATATAAGAGCCTTATCCTGTGTCAAAATATTTTTGACAAAAAACAGAAAAGTGACACTGACACTCAGAAACTAATTTATTTCAGTTATGTGTAAATAGTTAATTTTGGTTTTGGTTTGGTGTCCTCACTTGTCTGCAAATAATGCTTATACCACACCGGCCAGTGGGGCAATGAACTTCCAAATCATCGGCTGTTTGGACGGCAATCTAAAAGGAGGTCATAGGAACATTATAGGACCACGCATCAATCCCATTCCAATACCGTTCTTATCTTTTGGGCAAGAATTACATTTTTTTTATTGGGACCAATACCGGTAAAGATCTGGAAGGGAGTTAGGATTCCTACTCCTGATATCATTGAATTGAGGTAGGTACAATTCTCATCTGATCTGCAGATGAGTTGCTTTCTTTGTGCTGGCGATCCTCACAGAAACAATCTTGAATGGAGCAATCACCAATGCATTACCTCACTGCCGATGGTACTTTTCATTTTAACTGATTTTTTGAAAAACTTTATTTGCACTATAGTTCTCTTAAACCATGCTCCCCTTTCCCTCTCTCGCTAAAAGATTAATGGATGCTTGGCTAAGGTCCAAGCAGCAATGTTATTAAAAGCTTGGGGGACAGAGTGTCTAATGATTGGAAATAAGAATGGAATTGGAAAAGTTAAACTGAAGATAAATATGTAAATAAAAATTAATTAGGTAATCATTTATATATCACCAACCGATGCAGAAATGGACTGAATAAGTAAATAGTTATAAAAACAACTATTTACTATAGTAAATAGTTACCCTCATGTGCAATCCCTCCAAATAAATTCTAAGCTATTGTGGGCATTTGTAATGGGTGCTAAAAAACAGTCTTTAGAAAATAGGTTGCATTCCCATATTAAATGCCAATGTAATAATAATGAAACCCTGTGCCAGGTGCTTGTATTGTCAGTAAACACCACCCCCAGCTGTACCCAGCGGGATGACTAACCCATGGGTCTCATGGCTACTTCACCAATGGGAGCAGGGGTAGAGTCACACCTCCAGGAGCTGTGCCATATGCTGCCTTAGCCACTACCCCTAAATACAGGACCACCACCTCCTTTTAAAAACAAAACCACACCCATTCTCCTGGAAGATGGACTACCGATGAACCCCCAGTGTGGGTCCAGTGTTTTTAGTCCTCAACCTGGAAAGAGGTTTGCTTTGCCTCTGTTGGCACTTTTATTTTTTATACACAAAAAAGTATTAATTTTATTTTCATGATTCTCCATCTTCGTAAACAGATACCCCATACAGGCCAATGCTACCAGTATAATGATTTGGTTCACAGGTTGTTGTTGGATTTCAGAGAATTCCAACCACATTGATGAATGAGATTTTTTTTTAATGTAAGCAAATTGACATACATAATGTGTTTGTCCATCCTTAATACAAAAGATTAGATAAAGGTCAGGTTATTTCACAAGAGAAATCCCACACTGCTTTGTCTATTGTAGCACATCTATTAGAATTACTTTATTGCAGAAATGTTATATACCTATACATTGCACAATGAGATTTAAATATATGATATTAGTCCATTTTAGTTACATGAGCATAAAGACTAAGCTTACAAGCTGAGGAATTTGAGAAAAATACCTCACCCACCATCAGCAAGTCACAAGCTATGCAGGTGATAGCAAACATATCAAGGCATGGTTATGTCTCTCCGTATCCGCTATATTGCACTGTTTGGACTTGGAGACAGCGGCTTGTGATAATTGCATTCAATTTTATTGCAATCTGTTATCTTAATTCTATATTATAGCTGAAGACGAATCAAAGTTTACTGTGAAAATAGGAAAATATAGTAAGTAAAGTTAAAATGCAGAGCAGATTTGTTTAAAAACAATAACATTTCTTAAGGTAGTAAACTTAAGGATCCAAATGAATTGAGTGAAATGAGGAAACTGTCAGTCTTCTCATATAATGGCAAGGTGTCGGACCTACTGAATGTAAGGTATGTATTGCATTGTAGCTAAGAGGTTTTATCAAAACACTGCCTAGGGTTAGGTGTTAAAACAGCATTGTAGCTTACAGATATTCTCCATGACCCGAGGAATTGGCGCTTCTGTGCTGGGGCCATACAATGGGCAGTTGCTGTTGGCTCTCCCACCATACAAATCAGAACTCTTCCTGCACTGCGTATATGAATTGCTATTCTTTAAGAATTTTGGTATTTGGGTATTTGGAGGGCGCCCAGTTGCCTGTATTGATTTGTTGTTTAGTTTAAAGAAGACACGGGATACGGTGTATCTTAAAATTCTTCATAATTCTCTGACACCCCTGCTTCATATGGAATGATCACATTCTTCTTTGTCTTGCTTCCCCCTTTCACTGGTGGTATTAAGTTATTTTCTTTCCTTCTTTCAAGTTTTAACAAAGCTCAGTCTGGATTTCCACAGTTTTTTAAAGGCTCTCTGAGAAGTTTAATTTACTTAGAGGACCGCACATCCTTTCGTCTGATTTGTGACGGAACGACAGTCGGCATGGCCGCATGTGGATGAGATAATTTGGTCCATCGACCATACAAATCTATCGGTCGATGGACCAAAATATCTCATAGTGTGTACCCAGCTTTTAGTTTGCTAGCAACCAATCAGATGTATATAGGACTAGGATTAATGTAGATAAATCTAATTGCGCTTCAAAAGAGTAAGAGCAAGGGGAAACTGTTGGCCACGATTCACACAAAACATCAGGACTTATTTAATAAGAGTGGGAAAAATGCCTGTGCTGTTAATCTGTAACACCCATATCCAGATTACAACTGTTTTTTAAAGGTTCAACACACGCACAATCGCGGGGGATGACCTCAGTAGACAATGTGCATGCCATGGCTGTGTTGGGGTCAAGCATGCCTCACTGACTGGCTGATTTGGCTGTACACCGCACCTTTTTGCAGAAACAGCAGTACAACAAGTTGTGGGTCACCCCCCCACAATCGCACCATGTGTATGCACCTTTTTTTGGTTTTGTTTACTGGAATAATAGGACCACTAAAAAGTAGCTTTCTGATTGGTTGCTACAAATTGGACAAGCAGACAGCCACGGCAAATTTAGCCAGCTCTTATTAAATAAACCTGTTAGATTTTACAATCAGGTTGCTTTTGCGTCATGTTTGTTATAAAATGTAACAGTAAAACAAAGGTGCTGCACAGACTATAACAATTAAAAATGCCCTGGCCAATCGTGAATGGATATGAAACTAAAATGGAAGAGAAACCTCCCCAAAATGGATTTACTCTGGAGCACTTTATGGCAGTGTATAATCAGTGTATATTGTTGCTTGTTATTGTATGAAATATGAAAGAGAGAGACCACATCACATGCAGTGTGCTGTTCTTTACAGTTGTGAGTCCTTACCAGTGTGTGTGGAATGATCAGACCACTGTCCTGTCACTGTATTTGACTGGATCTGTGACAATTAAAAACAGCACAGGAAACAAAACTTGAAATGAATCAATGTCATCAGGGAGCCTTAAATATAAGTGAGGATCAGAGCAATAAGAAGTTTTCTCAAGGGGAAATTAACAACACTTCATTAATTACAACCCTTCTAAAGGAGATGAATGAAATACACAAAAATTTGAGGTCTCAGTGGGAGGAAAAAGTAACATGCAGTGTAGCTAAGCTATTCGGACAATGCGGATCAGTGCAATTAGAGGTGAGCCTTGATAGGGGGGTAATCCTGCATGTCCTTGTGCAATTGATTTTCGACATCCATTAACACTAGAGATGTACTTTGGGTTTAATAGAACCCAGTTTCGATCGAAATCCGGCGGTTTCCAAAGTCCAGACGAAAACTTGCGGAACGCACCGGAAGTTTTCGAAACTCGAATTTTTCCCGAGTTTTCGATTTGTGCCGATTTAGAACATTCGAACATCTCTAATTAAAACACATTAACCTGGTTATAAATAAGTGGAAATTGCTGTATAGTCAAAGGTTCCCAGACCACAGAAATATCACTTATCTTACAGCCATTATTTTATAAACAAAAAGGAAAAAAGAAAACCCCCATGATTTCTTATCTATAATAGCCTTTGACATAGCCTCTAGTTGATGATCCGAATACAACACGGTTATAATTACTACTGTATGTTGTAAACACATAGGAAAATAATGATAAGAAATGTCTGATTATATACATGAGGGCGACGCAACAAGCTCCTGACTCCTACCTCTATTGCTGCGCTGTGGACTTCTCCACCCATTCTTAACCTGTCATGGACATATTAGATTTAGAGGAGGAAGGATGGAGCGGCTAGGGAGGAAGGGAAACAAGCAGTGAAGCTGGCAGACAGAAAGTGTCATCATATAGACAGCTCATGCTTGCCGATCATTTCAGAGGGAGTGTGTCTACCTATTGGCGGAGTCCCATGATCAGTTAGCCCCACTATTTAACAGTGGTTAAAAACGACTGGAAAACCACAGAAGAACTGGATTGGGTAATGTGAAATATTCGGACTGACTTACATTCATTGGCAAGTATCAGGGTTTTTGTTAATAAATCCCATTAATGGTAACAGAAAAACCAATACATCCAATATGGGATGCGCATGTTCATCTGGATGTAGGTATAAACAATATTGGCATGTTCCCATGGTAATGTATTGAATTTATAAAGAGAGCACGATTTGCTTTTTCTGGTGTAGATATTGAATTGAAAGTAATAATGAATGTTTTATCCCTACATGGGGAAATTAATGGTCATGTACCTTAAATGTCATATACTTGTCATTCTTGTGAACAGCGTGTGTCATACTATTGCCGACTTCTAAGCAGACAAATAATTAATACCAAACATAATTAAGTACATTTATAAACGGTAATAGGAGCACTTAGTGCCTTCAGATATGATCTAATCACAGTGCGGCCCGTTTCCTATGACTGGACAGATTCATCCATAGGCCTTAAGAAGGTTAACAGACAGCACTAGACAGTTACATACAAACAAAACTAGATCCAATATTTTTTAATTCCAACAGCAACAAAACA
Organism: Hymenochirus boettgeri; assembly: GCA_019447015.1. NCBI lineage: Eukaryota > Metazoa > Chordata > Amphibia > Anura > Pipidae > Hymenochirus > Hymenochirus boettgeri. Next base: position 55,661 of record JAACNH010001640.1, on the reverse strand, counting down.
AATAGATTTTTTTGATTTTAGGGCTAGGCCCTAAATCCGATACTATTGCCGCTTTGAAAAGTTGCCCACTAGTGTGGCCCAAGTGGACCGGCCACACTAGGTATGTTGTGGCCATTTTGTGCTGCGAATCCGCCAATCCGAGCGCATGCAAATTCCAGTTTGTGATTCCATTCGCTGCGATCACCAAAAAAGTCAGGAAATATCATGCAAGCACCTACCAATGAACGTAAAGCGGGCGTACCCAGCACCCAGCACACGTTCAGAGTGGCCTGGCCTAAAAGAGTAGGAAAACAATTGCCTTTTTTCTTTCCTCCTTAAGCATTTTGTTTATAACTAACTGCTAACTCCAATATTGATATTAAGTGCTTATTTCCATCCTTTCATCCTTTTTGTCCTAGCCCTATATCCTTCATTGGTTATCATTGCTTCCCCCCCACCACAATACATATTACTTATTTATTTTAAGTACTAAACTTGCTCAACCTTTTTTTCCCAGAATTAGTGCAATGACAAAACCCAAGCACCAAGGTTGTGCCCAAAGTAACACCATTGAATATGGAGGCGTACAAGCCCAGTGTAAAACACAAAAAAAGTGTACATACCATCTGACCAGCGATCCCACTTTACACCTCATAGGAAAGGCTTAAGATTTGTGCAAAATGTCTTAGCCTTTTGACATAGGTTATGCCATGCTATTTTCGAAAAATGCGCTTAAATGGTTGAAAATCTCTTCAAACCTAATAGTTGCACCAGGTATTGAATGTTTTGCACTAATTCAGATGGATAGTGGCCAATATAGCATCATCCCCTTTGTAAAGTTGACCATAACCTTCCAAACCAGACAAATGAAAGATTGGGTATGGAGGAGAAAAATTCATGGCTGAATCATACAGGTCTTCATGGATGACAATCGTCATGCGGAATGATGGTGGCTACGTACTTCACAACAGATGAGGTTTTGTCCCGGCTGACGGTGGCCCGATACATCTGCAATTAGTATACCCTTAATCTTTAACAGTAATGTTTGACCTGATGAAGAGTATAGAACCATCAAGAGATTGCCAGGTACAAAGAACTCTTGTTTCAAAAATGAAATTATTATAATATTATGCCCCAAGGAGCCATTCGGGAGGGATCTTTTTTTATTTAGAAGCACAAGACCTGTAGTGTTTAAACTGTATTTTTTAAAGGGCATGGTCCACCCCCAACAAAAACTAAAAAATTTAAACCCCTACTGGCCACATCAAGTAGTTTAAAGCAAGCCTTACTTACATTTCTACTCAAATAGTTCCCCCTGCTGTGCCACTCCAAAAGTCCAGGAAACTGCTGTGTAGAAGCAGTGTGTGGACTCATGCTGTGCCTGAGTCTGCCTCAACCTCCTCAAGGTTTGAGGGCATGCTCCGTTGCAGCACTCCCCCCCCTCCATCTTCCATCCCGTTTTTCTCTGCCCCCCCTAACATTAAACATTTTGGGTATGCGGTGGGAATGCTCCCCCAGCCCCAACCCGCATTAATATAAAATTGTTTTAGGAAAGTCCCCCAATCTTTACTTCCCTTAACAATTATATAATGGCGGGTTGGGGCTGGGTGCGGAGCATGCCCTACCGCATATCAAAAGTTTTTATAAGGGATGGATAGAGTCACGAACGCCAGTTCCGCTGGCACGTGATCTGACTATTAATCGGTATTCGTGCCACCACTTAATTTACGGCCTAAAGGACGCCCCAAAAACCCCACTCTTGACTCTCACTGGGGACGATTGCCCCCCCAACCCCTGTCCTGGCAGCAAATGGTTAACACTACACCATTCACTCCAGCAACTAAAACTGGTTTTAATTAGTATCAGGTCTTCACAAGCAGTCACAGTGTTAATTAGCATTTACACTACACAATCCAATTCAAACACAATAAAAATCATCAGAGGCTAACTGAGTTCTTTTAGAGCATCAAAGACCAAAAAACTTATTAATTTTAGATTTAATATCCAAAAGGTGGACAGTGCATATAAGTACAAAAATAAAATTAACATGGTTGTGTTATAATAAAATGAAATACAATAAGTACACCACAGTCTATAGCAAATAAAAAGGATAAAAATATTCACAGGCCCTAATCACTAGAAGAAGTCCTGTGTCCTGGGGCAGGATTGAAACATTGGGTCCATACACACTCGTTTTTAGCATGTCCCCCAAGTATGAACACACATTTATTTGCGGCTTACCAGGATGTTAAACTATTGATGAAAACACCTCCTACTCCTGGTTATTGCATGAGGTGGGAGTGTTAGCCATGTCAAGATTTAAGACTAGCGCAAAAGCACTCATTCCCCCCAGTTAGACAGATTCCCATTTAAATGTGATAGTACATGTATTAAGATATGGACCACATATTCCTTTCCAGTATTAATTATCAATTCCTTCCAATACCCAAATATGACCTGTGTATAATCAATATTTACCCAGAGATTAAATAACTCACCTTGGCAAGGGAATAAGGGCCCCATGTTGGATATAATATTGCAGGGCCTTCCGGTTCTTCATTCCTAAATATAATATTGTTTCTATCTAAACACATTCCAATACCGAAATACATTTATTTTACATGTATGACTGTCTTAAGATGACCTCTTAGTCCCCACCAGACCCTAGCTGTAGAGAATTCCAGATGCACAGTTCAGCTCCACATGTCTAGAAAAGGAGACCTGGTCCAGGCTTCACTAATGTTTATATAAAATTAGGACTGTCCAGGGTGTGGGAATGGGTATTTTAATTGGTCCTAAGAACTAATACCAATAGTTACCCATTTCTTGCCAAGCATACACATTTTCCTGACAATGGACAGCCCTTTAAGTAGGTAGAAAGATTGTTACCAAACCCTAGCAAGATAGATAGGGATATTTGCTAAATTGGTCCCCTCTTTCCTAGACTTGCAGGGTTGGTAACCTTGAGGTATACAATAGGGATGGAAACTGGTCAATCATTTGGTTTTGGAGCCTCTACACTACTGTTTATTGCTAACACTACATTTTAAATGTCAGTACCTACCACTGAAATAGGAATCAAAAATAATATAGTTTACATTTAACTTTTCTTTTTCCTAGAAAATACATTGATAAATGTGTTTTAAAGTACTGTATCTATCAGTGCTGTCACCCCCAGTCTGCAATAGTCTTAAAAAAACACATTCTCAGTTTAGGCCCATTGGCCTTGTCTGAACTCGTCCTGTCTAGATGGAACGTTTATATGTCTACTTCCAGTGACAGTACAGGTAATGCTTTGATTCTCGTTATTTTACTGTAAAAGTGCTCGTAATAGTTTTTATGAATCATGTGACCAATAAAAGCTTGTCTTTAGAGATGGATGACAATAGAGTTTGCAGGGTGTATGTTCACCGAAAAAATAATTTTTACATTTAGCTAACCATTTATGCTTTTAAAGATATATTCTTAGTGCATCATTTTTATGTTTGATAGGACTGAATTCATGTATTATTATGATAAATTTTATGGGGATTATTTATAATTTCATAAAATGAATTAATCCACATCAGCAGGCGCAGTTACATTGGTGAGGGTACGATGGAGAACTTATAAAAGGATACATATTTTGCCGGGAGTTTGTTAATGATGTTCTGCAATGTACAAATGATGTATTCCTAGTAGTGACTATTTGTATGATTATTTTGTTGTACCAAATGGCCATTTCATTCAATGTTCAGCAATCACAACAAGTTTTGCTTTCATTAATGAGTTGCTAATAGTAAATCTCTCTATTTATTGCATTCTACAATAGAAATTGTTTGGACCACGAGGCTAGGAAAAAAGACACAAAACACCGTGCAAAGACAAGGCCCATAATTGGTATTTATTGTAAAAAATAACACAATATACAATGGGATCTGTCCCACACATGACAAATAGGGCTCCCATAGACTTTGAAAAAAATATGTTCCCTAAATTGGTGAAATTAAAGGGGAATGAAACCCACCAGTTTTGTGAATTTTAGTACTACTGCGTCTAAACAGTAACAGACTTAAGGTATGGTCCATTTATTTGGGGTTTTATAGATGAGTCACTAGATTGTACTTCTATTTTACCAAAACAGGTTTCATGGACAAAAACGATTGTTTTCAACAATGTGAAATTCCAAGTTGAACTAGAGGCAAAAGTTTTCAGAAATGATGACATTTTATTTGTTTGTGATAAAATTTCTTAGTTTTGTGGTTAGAAATTTTGCCAGTGATTTATACACAGAATTTTGGGGTTTAGTAATATTCCAATGCTGAATGGTAACCACATTTCACCAAAACCAATGGCGAATAAACACAGGGGGTTATCTCTATTGTCTATGTCAGAATTGTACCTTCACATCGATCCATTATATTTCTACACATTGAACATAACCATACAATTTACCCCCCATTTGTTTTACAAGATCTTGTAAAATTTAAACTTAGCCGATTCGTATATAACGCGTATATCGTGGCTAGTAGGGTTTCGAACTGCAAAACCAAACAGTAAATGATACCGTTAAACTACATACACCTTTTTCATTTATCAGCAGTAACCACAATTAACGATCATGTTACATAGTTGGTTTCCTATTACTATATAAGCATTTTGGTTAGTTCAATAAAAAAACTGTTAAAACATTATAAATGTTTAATATACATTGTTTTTTTATAAAAGGATACACAATTGCAAGTACCAAGTAAAATCGCCCGCGCATAGACTTTGCTATAATTCCTCCTGGCTTAAACTGCAGGTCAATTTCAATTGTAGAGAAAACATAAATGGAGCCCTCCTGTAATATGATAATCTACATAGTACTGGCGAACAAGCCATCACCCACCACTAATGTACCTGTACTTTCCGGCTTTCCTCCACTAACCCTTGGGTCTCATGTTCTTACAGTGATTTGAGGGAATTTCCCAAGTCCAGGTTTGTCCAGCAATATTAAGAGTCGTTACGAGGTTGCTAACAATTAAACCAAAAGAAATAAGTCATAAGGATTATAATTATTGCCACTCTTGTCGTTTTGTGAGCAAATGATTGTATTATAATACATAATTACATAGTCCTGTGTATTTATCATGTATAGTTATAAATTTAATGCATTGGTTATGCGACAGATGTTTGTTAAAACTGGTTTGTTCCAATGTTGAATGTGTTGGATAAAAAGAAAGGTAACGAAAGAACACCATTGTATTTCACTGCTCGACTGGTGTTAACTTTATAATAGTGTATATACTAAAATTATATAATATACCCTTAAAAAAAATTGTCATATATCAGGGGGAACAGTCATCCACTTGTCCTTTTAATAGATACTAATACTTCTACTGTAGTACACGGTGGTAACAGACCTCCTTTTTATTGGTTTAGCACATCCGATTGAGGACTCTTGTAACAATAAAGATCCTTCTGTGGTGGGCTTGTAAGATGCCGATAGACCTGCAAAAGAAACAACAATGGTCTAACTATGTACATTGGTTCTCATGTCAGCAGTAAACCAACATAGTTAGCTACACAGAATAATGAAGTAAGTACAACCAACAATCCTCTTAATGTCACTGGAGGTTTTTGGCATCTTGACTCCTAACAGTTGTCCCCAAATTTTTAACAACTCTGGGGTGGACTTCTACAGGCCAGCCGTCTGCACTCTAGAACTCCTGACAACATTCTTAATTAAATCAAATAAAATAGTCATTTTGGATAATAGTTATTGCATACGGAGCATTAACTGATACTAGGTAGTTATAACGTATGTTATAGTAATACTTTATTTGATTGTTATAGTTCACCACACAACGTTTCTTTGGTTTGGGAGGGCGTTTAAAGTTGTGCAATCCCATTTAGGTATTAATTAGAGGTGGGCAGCATGTATCACATGTAGAATACCAACAAAAAGCTTTATTCCCATTAGCCTATTCGTGTCTCGCAGCAGCTACACGTAGGAGTTAAATTCACGCCAACCGATTTGCTTATGGGGCTGTGCACAACCTATTTACCGATTGCACATACTATTAATTTCTTATGTGGGGTGATTCACCCAGCAGCCGCACAGCCTCTATATTAAATCTAAAATAGTCCAGGTAGGCGCTCAAAACAATATATAATTGTGTTTTTTATTGTGAGTATATAGTTGTGCACTCTATAAAATCTCCCTAATTTTATATCACTCTCATAGACATTTCTAACATTTTTACATGTTTTTCAACTAGACATTGATAACACAATCAAGTTTGGTAACACTTAATAAAACTGACCATTGTTTAGTTTCCCCATACCATTTACCAGTACCATATTTAAATGGCTAATTGACCTTACCGTGCGCATTATTTGGTTGTTCTTGTCTTTCGACACACAATTCCTCACTCTAGGTTCATGTTGAGAATGGGAAGGATATATTTCACACAACCGTGTAAAACATAGATTTTGGTCTGTTTATTAAAGTTGTTACCGATGTCAGCAGTAACTGTGGTCTATAGTAAGTTACATATTAGGTAGACCTTAAGGTTCGAATTTATCAGGGGGTGATTGAGGCAGGTACCTTGACAAATGACCGTGTTTTGGTTTAAGGGTAGACTGGCCCATTAATAGTAAACCAGAGGTTTTACCATAGGTAAATACTGTTAACCATTAACATTTTGTTCAATACAGGGTCACAAACAATTTGAGATTTTCAAATGTCTCAGATGGCTATTTGGTTATTTACTTTCATTTTGTAATAAAATTACCCATAATTTGTAATTTTGGCAAGTACCAATGTATAAGCCCAAACGTTTGGACGATGAAATGGAATTGTTGTGAAAATCATAGGTAGAAGGACTCCTGTAAACGTTACCTGAGTTACTAGGCATCTTCTGGCGTACTGATGTAAATAAGACTGTAGGATGAATAATGGGTTTGTCAACAGGTGTTAATGTTATATTTAGCACTGTGACACTGTATTTATTATACTGATGTACAGTAATGTGGTGTTCACACTGGTTAACATCAGAATTATGAAAAAATTCAACACGGACAAATAAATGTTTGTTATTCAATACCTGGAGGTTTCTTGGCCTCTGTCACCGCAATGGTCATTTGACGAACTTCTCAATTCCTAAACTAATAAGATGTATAAGAACAAGAAAAACAAGAAATAAACAGTTGGTTTGATCTAAACTGGAATATCAACATAGTACTGTATACTATAACTTAATGAACGAGGACCTTCACATATATAATTGCCCATTGTACGTTGGGTTACAGTTGTGTTTTTTGCCCCTGTGTACCAATATCGTTTTCATGACTGGCATTTTATAATACATAATAGACTCAAAGCTGGAATAGACCTAATTACTGGGACATTAAAGAGCCAGTGATATACTTAGGTGCTATCAAACTTTTTTAGTCCATGGCATTTTAATAGTTATCCAATTAAAAAACCCTGTCAACCTTAGATAGATATGCTAGAAAATTTATCGGCCTATGTGCTACTTGGCTCTGGGATTTATTTAGCCCTTGTCTTAAGGACTGATCTACTCCATTTGCTTTTTGTAGAACAAAAACAAAATTATGTTTTTATTTCGGATAAATGAATTAAGGCATGCTGAGGGCTATGGTTTTTTTACTTACCCGTTTAAATATGGTGGTTACAGATGAATGGGTAGAGTAGTTGTGTGTGTACTTGTGTCAGGTTGGGGGAATAAAAGACTGACTTTTTTGATGATTGGTCAAATGGTTTTTGGACTATACTTAAAGGACCACCCCACCCTCATAAGAACATGTTTTAGGAAAGAATGGCACTCTTAAAATATGTTGAATATCTCATAGTTTTGTCCATAAATTCATTACTCTATGCCTGCCTATGCTTCTGGAGGCCTCCCATGGAACCAGCATTTGATGACCTAGTACTGAGCCTATACTGAGCCTGGGCATACTCAGAAGAGGCAGACAGTGGAATTAACATTCACTCATTGGCTGTGATGTCAACTCTCAAATCATAACTGACGTTGCTAACTGTAGAACGGAAAGCAGAAACGGGCAATAGGACATTGTGCAGGATTTCAGGTTAGATATATATTTCAATTTCAAACTATTACTGTTTAGGTTTTGGGGGGGATTTACCAGTATGTAAGTTTTCATTTTGGGGCTGGACTTGCCCTTTAACTTTAAATATGGTTGCCGAATGAATGGGTAGCTTAGTTGGTGTGTAACCTGTGTCAAGTGTTTAATCGATAATCAATGTTTTTGATTATCGATTAAATTTTTTGACTATAGTTACCCTTTAAGTGTGGCTGCCATTGAAATGGAAGGTTAGGCCATTAGGTGTATGTACTTGTGTTCAGGTTGGGGGTTAAAAAAACTAACTTTTTGATAATGGTCAAATTTGTTTTTTTGACGATAGTTACAATTTGTAATGATGCTGCCTGAAATGGAAGGGTAGGTCAGTAGGCATGTGTACCTATGTCAGGTTGGGTAGTAAAAAAAAACAAACCTTTTTGATTATTAGTCGAAATTTGTTTTTTGACTATAGTTAGTCTTATATAATGGTTGCCGTTGGAAATGGAAGGGTAGTCAGTAGGTTGTGGTGAACCTGGGTCAGGTTGGAAGTTAAAAAACAACCTTTTTGATTATTGATCAACATTTGTTTTTTGATTTAGTTACCCTTAAGTGTGGCTGCCACAGTAATGGAGGGGTAGGCCATTAGGTGTGTGTACCTGTGTCAGGTTGGGGGTTAAAAAATGAACTTTTGATGATTGCTCCAAAAAATTATTTACTTTAGTTACCCTTTAAGTATGGGTGCAACAGTAATGGAGGGGTAGGTCAGTAGTTGTGTGTAACTCTGTTCAGGTTGGTGGTTAAAAAAACAAATTTTAAATGATTAGTCAAATGTGTTTTTTGACTATAGTTAAAGGGCAAGTCCAGTCCCAAAATGAAAACTTATACACAGGTAAATCATCCCCCAAAACCCTAAACGGTAATAGTTTGAAATCTGAAATATAAGTCTAACCTGAAATCCTGCACATGTCCTGTTGCCCTGTTTCTGCTTCTTGGTTCTCCAGTTAGCACTGTCATTATGGATTGACAATTGAACATCACAGCCAATGACTGAATGTTAATCCCTGTTTGCCTCTACTGAGCATGCCCAGGTTCAGTACGGGTTCTAAATTGCTCAGTTTTCTGATGCATCCAGAAGCATAGCAGGCATACAGTATGAATTCATAGGACAAAGCAGATATATCAAACATTTTTAAAGAGGCCATTCTTTTTAAAAGATGTTTCTGTATGAGGTGGAGTTGTGTTTTTAAAAACACCTCAATATTATAAAACAAACAATTGCTGCTTATCATAATACAAGTTTCATACTTACTAATAGATAATCGCTGTGTTAAAAAAATGGTTAAGGAATTAACTTCTCGGCAGAGACAATCTCAAAGCAAAAGACTTAACAAAATTTTCTGGAAAAAAAAAATCCCAGAAAAAACTTGCTTGGTACAAAGTAGAGCAGCCAAATGTGTTCTGCTCTGCAAGTCAGTAACAAACAAAATGATACATTATTTATGAGTTATGTTGTGAGTCATTAACATTTGACATCTCAATGACATCACCAGACTGTTTTGCTGCCTATCAAAATACAAAGACTTTACTTACTAAGAGATGTGATCAAAAATTTTTTTTATGGTCAAAACACAAACACGGAGACCTCCACCCCCACACAGACACAGGTACGCACACCTATTGATCTACCCTTCCATTTCCGTGCCTTTCCTGACATACTTAAAAGTTCTTAACTATACTCAAAAACTAATTTTTGTTCAATAATCAAAAAAAGTTTATTTTATAATAATAAATGTAAAACCATATACCCCCTAACCTGATACAGGTACACACACAAAAGCACCCTCCTACCCACGTTCCCCCACCCCCCCAAAACGTGAACAGCCAAACTGCAGCTAGTTCCCCACTCTGATCTTCTGACTCTGTCACTGCTGCTGGGATTGTTTACTTTATAGTGGGACCCCTTAAGTAGTGGGAAAGAGGGCGCACGCTGTACAGGTAGGGGCATCGGGGCGTGTATACATACATTGTGCATATGCAGCATCAATGGTCCCACATGAAAATACTGATTAGAAGGACAGAATAGGTTTCAGTAGATGCACGGTATTGGCAGCCAATGTTCTCCACAGAAATTTGTTTCCAGCCGGGTGGCATGAAAACGTAGCCGACTAGGGCAACAGTGCCAGCAGGTTCCAAGAGTATTGCCATTAACTATTCAGTGCTAGCATGTTGCCAGAGTATTGCTGTTAACCCTTCGTGCCAGCAGTCTTTCTCAGAGTATTTCCATTAACACTTTCAATGCCAGCAGAATATTACCTTTAATCCTTTCAGCTGTTAGCATTGATATGACATACAGTATGTACCTGCTTTCCATGTCTCCTCTATTGAATTGTTCACTCTTCACCTACTCTAAGTTCTAATTGGGAGAGTGGGTGGAAGTAAGAAATAGGCATGGCTGTCATAGGAGCCACTGTTATAAAGTCTGTAGCAGCTTTTACCTGAAATTTAAACTGCCTCTCCTCAGTACTATTAGTGAGCTCTTCCTCCCCCCCACTTCCTTCACCTTCAGTTAGTTTTGCAACATTTGTTTGTCAATGGCAGCACCAACCACAACCCCAAATATTCCTGCCTAACCTAACTACCAATCACCATACCATCAGCTCTGTGCAAAATAACAACAGCTTGTTGATTATATGTTCTAGTTTTTGGTGTCTCGATTTTGAATAAATGACAAGAATACAGAGCACCATTTGCAGATAAGAAAATAATATTAAAAGGTAACTGTGGTCTCCAAATTCATCCAAACTAGTAAGAATTATATAAAAAGCCTTCCATCTTTACCTTCAAAATAAAACCTAATCACATCTCTAGATGAAATTTGTGAGAAGTATTGCTTGAAAGTGGCAGCATTGTAACTTCCTGGTTGAAATCTTCCTGTTTTTAGCATTGTGGACCAGCTGTAGTCATGTGACCAGCCTTTGCCTGCATTAATAGGCTCCCCTTCTCACTGTAATTTTTCCTCAGGTACTTCCTGATTTCCCAGCAATAATCTTCACTGAGCATGCTTCTCCCCGGGGGAAAAGGGCCAGCAGAGGTCAGGTGATGTCACTCAACCTACTGGAAGCGGAAGTTTGAACATTTATCCCAATGAAGTTTCTCACAGGCTCCAGCCAGAGATTTGAGTTGGCTCAGTGTAAAGGAAATACGGGAGCTTTCATTTAAACCCTAACTTGTTTTGAGACCACCAGTTGCCCTTTAACCAACTGTTCAGAGTTTTTTTTGGCAAAAACTGTTCTATATAATAAAAATTCTATTTATTTTGGATCTATTATACAATTTTCACATGTAGACAAATAGGAGTACCATATAACTTACTATGTGTTATAATCAATATTAGTTTTTTCTTACCCTCAAGTTCCTACACTGTTTGTCATTGACATTATGCCTGTGACGCTGGCCAGGAGGGTGGTTTTGAGGAACTGTGCAAATCACAAATTTAAAACATGGTTGGTGTTATGGGTGGGATCCAATGTTTTAAAATTGTGAGTTTGTAGTGTACACAAAGTTTGGCTTGAGAAAGGTCCCAGGCCGGACCGAACATTACCTTGTACTTTGCACTTTATGATGTATAAATAAATATTTGAACTTCAAGACCCAGGAGTGCATTGGATTTTTTTGTTTTTATATTATATTATATATATCTATATAATTAATATCTATATATATATATATATATATTATATACTATATCTGTAATTAAGATCTCTCTGCTATTTGTTGCACGAAATTATTCGATTTAATTCTGATTTTTTCATTATACATGTCATACAAGTAAAGCTTTTGTTATTCTATTATTGCCTAGTGTTAAGGAATACGTATTTAAATTGTTTTCATAATTACGGATTTTCAAGAATCTAAAAATCCCATTGTAAATACTTAATGATGCAACTTTACCATTTCTCTGCCTATAAAGTCTTTATAGGACACTTTATGCAATGCCTATGCAAATGAGTTTAGGGAAAAAATTGGTATGAAATAACTGGTATATTAGTTAGTAGAAACTAGAAGATTTAGATATCGTTTGTATTCAGTTAGATCAACTGGATTTAAGTTTAGTTCTTGAGATGCTCTTGAAGGGACCAGATGACTCATAGCCAGCATCTTCTATTTTCACTTTTTGGAACTTTGGCAGGCACGCAGGAGAAATATAAGGAGCAAAGGTGTCGGTCAGGATTTTTACACTACACAGTGGTTCAAGCACTGGGGCAAATTATAGTTTTGGTGTTGGCATGGCCTTTAACAATTGCCCTCCTCTATACTGTCCTTTATTGCAGTGCCTGTGACTAACTAAGTCTGCAAAGCTTCCACCATGGACTTTTAGAGATAATTTACATCTCTTATGACACTGCTTCTGCTTAACATGCTCTGGTTTTATATATAAGGAAGAAATCACATGCTATTGAATGTATACTTCCAGGAGCAGCAGTGAGTGAAGTACCATTGTGATAGCATACATTTTCTTCTTTTCTCTCTGATGATTATTCTTACTTGTGGTCTGGCAGGCAGCCTAGTAAGAGGTCAGGGGAGGGGCTATATATTTTAATTTCTAGCTTATGGACAGGTCTTTCCTTGTAAACGCTGCAGGATTACAACTCAGATTAAAATACAAAAAAGTAGCAAATGCAACCCTTTAAGCCCATTGTTTTATAATTTAGTGATTGAATTCTGCTATAATAAGTAAAATTTGTGCATTGTCTGACCATGTAAAGTACTTTTTGTCTGCATTTTTGGCAATTAAAAATAAGTTTTTTGTGTAAAAAAAACCTATGAGTAGGTATAGTATTCTATGTAAGGTCAGTTTGTCTTGTCAAACTTGTTTATTAAAGTTTACAGGTTTTATTACATTTAGGCATAGGGAGTTCAATATAAGCCTAGCAACTGGCGTGCTTAGATTGTCTATGATATAAAAACAGGGGACTCCTGGAATAGGGTCCTAATGCAAAATATGTTAGTTGGGGTTGGGGGACAGGTAACTGACAATCCACCGTTTATTTTTAGTAACATGCCTTAATACTCTATCTAGAGATTCAATAAAAATTCTTGTAATTTAAACATGGTGTTAATTTTGCCCCAACCAATCAGATGTTAGCTTTCAAATGTTACATAATTTCTGATTGGTTGGGGTCAAAATTAGCACCATTTTAAACGATAAGAACTTTTATTGATCTCCTGCATGTTTTTGCTTTGGTCTCAAGTGTAATGTGTGAGATATAATTTTATTTCTGTTTTGAAGCATTTATCCTATTTTAGTGGAATGTGTACAGAATTAAATCACGAAAGACTACCGATCATTTTATTAAATCAGTAGAAGGGAAGGGAATATTGTGTCCGATTTGTGTGAAGTTTCATCATTTCATTTCAAAGAGCAACAACCTTTATGGTTATCTATTTCTCAATATCCAGTAATTTAAATCAAAACTATTATCATTACCAAATATTCAAATAATTCTTAATAAAATGAGAAGATAAACATCACTTCTTTGATTGTAACCATTATTCCCAGTGACCTGCATAGAAGAAAGAATTGATACAGGTAGATCAGATTAATACAAACACATATTTTATGTTATATAATAACACATAAGCCCAACTATAATTATGATTACAAAAAAAAAAAAATAATAACATTTTTCTGTTATTATTATACAGTAATTAATACAACTATTTCCATTATCCACATTTCATAAGAAATTATACACATACAAATTATTTACCCTTATTTCCTTATTAAGGAATATTTCACATGCAGTCAAGGTAATCATTACTATAAGCTCTACAACACCTGTTAACATTAAATGAAAAAAAAATAAATAAACTGACACATATAAGAAACATTAGTGGAGCCCAAAATCTTAAACATATATATGTAGACAAATATACTTTATTAATGCAATAGGTTTTATCACCATGATCACATATACAGTATTCTAGAAGGGTTATTTCCTTGTTATTATTACATTAGATAATCCAATTACTTTCTTCTGAATTCCATTATCATAAATATATGTAGCTTTATTACCATAATAAATAAGATTCCAGGACACTAGCATATACCAAAAGAAGACAAAAGAGAGAGGGGAACACTAGGGAAAGGAGAAGAAAGAAAGAAAAAATGGCAATAAGAAAAAGTGGGAGGGGAAAGGATAGAGGAAGAATAGTCTCAGATAAAAGACCGAAACGTTTGCTCACGTTTTGCACATTGAATAAATGTGTTTGTTGGAAAGACCCAGGAGTGACTTTTTTTGCATGAATGGGTGATAATTAGTAAGCCCAGCAAAGATTCTTTATTTACAGGAGCAAAATTCTATTATTTAAAAAATAATACTTCTCTTCCCCATCTTATCACCATATTTTTATACAGTATCAGTGGATATAAGTGGATAGTCAGACCAAAAAATACTTGCTGGTAGTTCCAGGGGAGCTTCTTAGACCTTTTGGCACCTGAGTTGTGTCACCAGGAAATGGTGGACGTGCTCTTGGAGAGGTTTAGAGAGGACGTTTGGCTGTGGAGGTAGGTGTGGCAGGGCTAACTTACAACGGCCGGTGACCTGTATGGGTTACTTGGCACTGGCGGTGAAATGGAAGGCTAGACTGTACAGTGGCTGCTGAACTCACAATGACTGGTAAATACCAAGTTTGCACACAGTGAATGTGACTGGCACATACAAGTTTGCCTACCGTGACTGGTACATTTAAAGTTTGATCTTACTGTGTTAGATGATGGCAGGGAGAGGCAGGATCAGAAAAAAATAAGAGAGATACATACACTGGAGGACTTTGGCACCGCACTCCTTGTGGTCACTCGCACATTCACAGTTGCACACAGATAAATTTGTCTTAAATATTTGGCCAACAATATAGACTCTGGTTACCAGCCTTAAGACTCACAGAAGATGAAAGATATGATATTTAGAAAATAAATAGGTTTACTTTCTTAATAGTGTTATATTCAGAACTAATGATTTGCAATCGATTACTTGTTGAAAAAGAAATTCCAAGTTTTTACCTACCATATTTCTAATAAATTGTCTGCATAATTCGAACAATAATTCTAATGGCAGATTTAACGCAATACGATTGCACGTTAAAAGGCACACACTAATGTGGGCCAATTGGATTGGCCACACTGTGCGCTGGGGCCCGTTGCGCTGTGATCACCATTTTTGGTGAGATTTGCATGTTGCTATGATCCCCCCAATACGACAGCTCAAATAGGCACGAGTGCACTTAGTGTGGCTTCAAAGGGGCCAATAAATTTCACAGAGGGACGCAAAAGAAAATTGGACTTGGGTTTTGAAGTTCGAAACAATAGATATAGCTCTATATTCTCATTATAGAGATTACAGTTTAATAGGGTTGTACTCCATCAAATTCAAATAATCATTACTTTTTTTAAGAAATAACACTTATAAAAGTTTTGTTTTTTTAGTAGGGGATAAAGCAGCCACGCTGGATCCGAGGGATGGGAGGGGGCTCCCCTGCACATGCCAGCATCCTCAACAAAGACAAAGGAAGAAGCAGGGACCGGATGACAGACATCCTACTCTTCACTTTTTGGAGATTTGGAAAGGCACTGATGAGAACCATAAAAAGCTGTGGGTTAAGTTAAGGATTCTGTTCACTACACAGTGGGGCCAGCACACTGGGCAAATTTTAGTTTTGGGGTGGACATGCCCTTTAATAATATATTATGGTTTATTGTTTATCAAACATTTGAAAATGATGTATCTTCCATATTTGTCTATCACTACTTTTTTCCCTTACATTTGAATGTGCTTTTTAATTGCAATAGGTACTCTTTACAGCATGCTATGCGCGTATAGTTAATCTGCCAAGGGAAGCGGTCAGGACCTGTCAGTGTGGCGTGGAAGATCATGCAAAAGGTAAATATCTTACATCTTCATCCTGGCTTCTAGGAAACATGATTGAAGAAACAGGATTGTAAGGCATGACTCCTTAACCCTCAAATTCTGTGGTCTCCAAATAAGTTAGAGTTAAATGAAAGCCTCAGTATTTTCTTATAATGAGTGAACAATACATCACTGGCTTCACCTGTGAGAAATTTACAATGAGGTGAATGTCAAACTTCCTGTTCCAGTAGTTGAGTGACATCACCTTACCTCTGATTGCCCCTCTGCCCCGGAGGAGAAGCCATGCTCAGTAAGACTGCGGGGGAAAACAGGAAGTACCCTGGGGGGAAAATTGGCAGTTGAGAAGGGGGTGGAGCCTTTAATGCAGACAGACCACATAATGCAACAGACCACACTGACTTTCAAGCTGGTCACATGGCTGAAAATCAGAAGAGTTCAATTAGAAAGTAATATTATTGAACCTTTCCAGCAATTAACTTATCACAAATTTTATCTAGAGATGTGATTTCAGTTTTATTTTGAAGGTGTGATGGAAGGCTTTTTTATATAATCCTTACTAGTTACCACAGTTACCCTTTTAAGTAGTATTACCTACACATATGCATATTATAAATATTGTTCGATCATTCCCCCAAATGTCAAATATTTTGAAATTAGCCACAAAAATCCCATATTATTGAATGTGAAAGTCCTAATGCCAATTAAGATTTTTTAATTAAAGGAATAGTTCACACAAAAATGTGAACTGTTCCTTAAAGCAGTAATTGAAGACCAAGGAAGGTAAAGGACCTATCCTTACATTCCGTTCTTTAATGATTTTGATCTGGATCCAGGATTGAAGGTAGGTTACCTCGCGTTCGGTGGTGACCACTGGTGCTAGTTAAAATTACCGACCGCTTCTGGTTTAGTAACTATATCGCGCATGATCACGTTTATTGGTATTTAAATGTGATAGTTCTTAAAAAGAGTAATGCTTGCCATAAACTTATAGCATTTTCTGACAAGCATACAGACATGCGGGGTGCTGATGTTCCCATCCTCGCCCATTCATTTGTAATGAAATGTTAATCAGGACGGTAGTGGTGGTCAACATAAGATACATTCCAGTTACATCTTCAGTAATTAGGTTAATAACCATACCCTCCCTTAAACATAATTATGTGTCTGCTGAGATATAGAATGATTTCTATTACCAGGAGGGATTAAAGGAGAAATTTACCCTGTGTTTGTTATTCCTACCCTTTAAATTTTTTATTAATTAAAGTTTCAGCACTAACCATTTTAATTTGCCAACATAGAAAGATAATCAATGCACATTATTATAATATATATGCACACTGGCATATTTTTTAAATAAAGGTATTTAGTATACATTACTGTGATCACATGATGAAAAGCCTTCCAACCAATGTCAAGTAACCCCAGTCTGGAAGGTCCTAATGTCTAACCTTTTTTTAAATTTCTTTATTCAATAGATTGGCAAACTTTTGCATCTCATTCTTACACACTGGATCCATTATAACAGGCTTTCCTCTTCCCCCCAGCCCTTTGGCTTTTAAAATGAGGCCATCCAGTGCTTTATATTAAAGGCATAGGCCCTCCCATAAAGGGTGTGTTGGGGGTGCTATTACCACATTGGGGCCTAGGAATGTGCATTGATTACTTTGTATTATGTTTGTATATTGTTGTTATAAATGTTGACCCGATCAGTAGCACTTCCGCTAAATGTAGTTGTAAATTAGCCTAATTGGAGTGCTTCCACAATCCTTGTATTGTATGTATTTAAATTGCCAGGTTAAGGTGGCTAACACTATTACGATCGTAATTACGATCTTAAACCGACCGATACTTTGATAGACAGATGTACAATGTTAATTGTACCAAGATGTACATAATATTATTCGACATTCAATTTGTTTTGTGATTAATGTCGAATGTCGTCCATTGTGAGGTTACTACATTCACATTTCTAATCTGACTTAGAAAACACTACAATCATTTTACCAATCGACTTAAAAACTGACTTCCCGATCGTAATTACGATTGATTTTCGATCTAATGTCACGTGATAAGAATGGTAAAATGTACAATTTTTCGGCCAATCGATGGAAATGTTGGATTGTATGTTGGATTGTAGATAAATCGGCCTAATGTATGGTCACCCCTTAGTCCTGGACTAATCCTGTATTAAAGATAGTGCTGAAGCCAGGAGGAAGACTGCAGAATATTTTTTTTGGGGCGGGTGCTCCTCGCAGAAACAATATTGAGAGGTAGGAATTACGAGTCCTATATCCCTTTCCCATGTATTTTCATTTTAACAGTATTTAAAAAAAAAAACTGTATACACACAATAGTTATCCTGTTATTATTTGTAAAAAAAGGAATTGTATTGATTGTATAATTTTATTTATAAAGCGGCACTTGAGTACGCAGCACTGTACATTATAAAATACAGAGTATACAAACAGCAATTATACAGATAAATAAGAATGAAATACAATTTCATACATAGGGATACTATATACAGATTATGGATAAAACAATATAGTGCAGCATGCCTGCCACATTAGGAACGGGATCTCTGCCTCAAAGAGCTTACAATCTAAGTAGGTTGGACAACATATAGATACAAGGGGGGATGGGTACAAAGTGCCTAAGATGGCTAATAATCATTTGTTGTGCTGGTACTCAGAAAGGTAGGATAACAGTCTAGATTTGTGAAAGTATTAATGGATGTCACCTGGCGAAGCCAGAGAGGGAGAGTGTTCCAAAGGTAGGGAGCGCAAAGAGAGAATGGTTTTAAGAGGAAGGAAGCCGTGTTTGTTGGTGGTTTGTGGAGAAGATTTCCTTGTGAGGAAGGAGGGCACGGCCAGGAACATAAGTGACCAAAAGAGAAGATAAGTAGGGAGGTGCAGTAGAGTGAAGGGATTAAAGGTTAAAAGAAGGTGGACTAGGTCCCAGTTAAGGGGGGGAAATATTAATTCTATTTTAAGCACCATACAGAAGAAAAAGCAGACATTTAGAGATTTGGGATTGAACTTAAGGGTTAGTGCGGGGTGGACAAGTAAATTTGGGTATCATCAGCCGTATAAGTGATACGTAAAGCCAAAAGAACTGATTATTTCTCCCAGAGAGATAGTGTAGAGAGAACAGCAAAGGTCCTAAAACCGAGCCCTAAGAGACTAAGCGGAACTTGCAAGGAAAGTCTTATTAGCAAAAGACACAGAGAAAATACTGTTAGAGAGATAAGAAGACAGCCATGCCGCAGCTTGATTGGATGCCCAGTGAATATAGAATCTGCATAAGAAGATAGTGGTCCACAGTATCAAAGGCAAACGATAGATCGAGGAGAATGAGGACTGAGAACTGTCCCTTCGCTTTGGCAGTTTGTAGGTCATTTGAGACTTTTCAGAGGGCCTTTTCAGTTGAATGATCTGGAAAAAAAAACTGCTCACATGTCAGTCTCCTGCCCCAACCTGCAACTGACATATTCAGCACATTATTAAAGGACAATTCCACCCTCATAATAACATCTGTTAGAAAGAATGGCCTCTGTATATTAAATATGTTGATATATCCTACTTTGTCCTATGAATGTATTACTTTATGCCTGCTATGCTTTGGATGCCTCATGGAAAGTGAGCAATTTAGAAACCTGTACTGAGCCTGGGCATGCTCAGAGAAAGGAAGATAGGGAATTAACATTCAGTCATTGGCTGTGATGTCAACTGTCAAATCCATAACTGACAGTTGCTAACTGGAGAACCAGGAAGCAGGAAAAGAAAGGGGAAACAGGACACTGTACAGGATTTCAGGTTAGACTTATATATTTCAGATTTCAAACTATTACAGTTTAGGGTTTGGTGGGTAATTACCTGTATATAAGTTTTCATTTTAGGGCTGGACTTGCCCTTTCAGTGTATTATTAACCACATAGTTAAGTATAATTATTGCCTCAAGTCTGGCTCCTCCCTCAATGCAGTCAATCAAGGCTGTGACTGCTGACTTCACAACAAATAATTTACGTCCGTTTTCCCTGCTGCCTCCACTGCACATTTCAATCTTATAAAAAGCTCATTGAACAAGGGAGGAGGCAGATACTTTTGCCAGAACTGAAGAGAACTTATCATTAAATATTTATTTACAATGTATGTAAAAATTTAGCAGTTGGGATTGGCAAGGAGTAACTGAAAAGTCACCAGTTTATCACCCTTTAAAGGGCAACGTGGTCTCAAAACAATTTAGGGTTAACTGAAAGCCTGCAGTATTTCCTTTAAAATGAGACGACAATCACATCTCTGGCTGAAGCCTGGGGAGAAATTACAGGGGTGAATGTTCAAACTTCCTGCTTCCAGTAGATTGAGTGACATAACCTGACCTCTGCCCCACTGCCTGCCCTAGAGGAGAAGCATGCTCAGTTAAGACTTAATGCTGGGGAAATCAGGAAGTACATGGGGAAAAAATTGACAGTTGAGAATGGGGAGCCTATTAATGCAGTCATAGATGGGTCACATGGCTACAAGGTGGTCACCATGGCTGAAAGCAGAAGGTGTGCAAGCAGGAAGTACATTGCTGAACCTTTCCAGCAATAACTTCTCACAAATTTTATCTAGAGATGTTGATTTAGGTTTTATTTTGAAGGTATGATGGAAGACTTTTTATATTCATTTTTACTTAGTTTGGAAAAATTTGAGACCACGTTACCCTTTAAGGTGATAATTTACAATCCATGACCTTGTATTGAAGGTTAGTGTCATATTATTTTACAGCTAAACAGCGCAGTATGATCTTTAAGGCAATCTCTGCAAAATGATTTGTAGTACTATATAATACAATTAGATATTTTACAAGTACAATCCTTTTATTAAATAAAATATGCAATAGATCATGATGAAAGTTCTGAGAGATGAACCCAAAAATGTACATTGTGATCTTTACAATGTAATATTAGCACCATTGTTTTTTCCTTTGTGGAAATATTTTTAAATTAATTACAAATAAATTATTTTGTTTCTAATACCTGTACACTATGCTAAGTATATTTCAACTTAACAAATAATATGAATAGTTTTAGGCATGATCTGTTAACGTTAAGAAAAGCATCCTTTAAGTCTTATCAAGTCACTTTACCAAGTTTAGAGTATAAGCTTCTATTTGGACTGTTTTAAACTACCTTAACTCCAAACCAAAATAACAGTACACTGTAAGGAGCGCTAACGAACTTACTACCGGACTAAATAGTGACATCAATCCTTTGGCGTGCAGGTCTCTATATTGGCCTCTCCATGGGGTCAGCTTCCCGTATTTCGAACAATGCAAACAGTGAGTGTAAAAGACCACTCCGAAACCCAGGATGGGGGAAAGTTATATTGCACGAACTTCCTCTTAATGTTTGCACAGTATGTTACGATGTTTATGAACAATTTCACAATTCCATATTTACCACATCATATTAAATATAATATTGTTTTATTTTAGTTTGATTTTAAATGTTATTTCACTTCTTACAAAATGTTATGGTATACACATGTTTATTTTATTGTCTTTCTTTTTTGTCCTGTTATTTTCTTTATTCTTTAAGAAATAGAATTCCAGATTTTGCACACACAGTTTTTACTTAAACCATGACAAAAGGCCTTGGCTGTTATAAATAAGGGAAATGGTTGAAATATACTACTCAAGGCCATCTTTACTATTTCATATCTATAAACACTTGTGGGTACCTTCTTACTTAAAATGAAATACAATGACATTTGAAGAGTAGGTTTTAAAAAATTTGGGCATATAGTATAGTATATATATAATATAGTAAATGACAATACACATTCATGTTGAGAGAATCACATTCATTGTGGGAGAATCACTTGAAGCATTTAATATAGGTAGGTCAAGAGATTTCTGACCTTACAATCTACAGTTCCAAAGACTGCACAATAAAAAAAATCATTACTTAACAATTATATTTATTTTCTAATATACAGCACTGTGAAATCTCTCATTTCTGTGTCCTTTTGTGAAATCTGAACTCTATTTAAACAGTAGGGTCAATGTTAGTCCCCCCTCTACATGGCCTCATTCTCTGAGTCAGGCAGAGAGCAGATCGAAGAATTGTCAAGGTGTTTATTTTCTTTCCATCTTTTTCAAACCTTATCTGAACTTTCAGCTAATTGGAAAGTTTCAGACATGGACAACAGTTACTGAGACTTATAAATGATCCGGATCTAATTATAAAAATTGCGGTAAGGTGGGAAATATAGTAGAGATGAATAGAAACCAGTATGAGACAGAGTATGAGACAACTCTGATATTAACCAATATGAAAGATTGGAAACTAATCCCAGTCAAAAAATACAGGAGGATGTGCAAAATATGGTTAATAGGGGTTACAAAAGAGGCTTAATAAGTAAGAAAGAGAGAGATTACTTGTGCACAAAATTCGAAATGTCCCACTTTCTATGTAATCCCTAAGAATTTAAGAATTGGCAGAATCCACCAGGAAGGCCGACATGTCTGGGATCAATGGACCTACAGAACATAAATGTCACATTTAGAGATGGTCGAACTATTGATAGTCGGTCCGTTTTCGAACTTTCGAACTATGGGAAAGTTCGAAAGTTCCGAAACAGGACCATTAAAGTCTATGGTAGGCAAATAGTTCGAAAGTTCGAGTCAAATACAACTAAATATTAATGGTAACTTAATGTAAATGGCTGTGGGACCTGGAAAATGGTCTGGGAGCATGTTCCAATATCCAGGACTTTCCAAAAATCGATTTTACTCTCACGCGAGCTACTTTCGTGCTTTCGCGTTCGAACGTTCGAGGTAACATGGACATTTACTCGCAAGTTCGATACTCGCGTATAGGTGTAATGGAGACTTTACTCGCAGATTCGATGTTCGCGCCTAGATACATGTACATTTACTCGAGATTCGGATTCGATAAATCATCGAAAGTCCGGGAAATATCGAAAGTCCGTGTCCGAGATAGTTCGAGAAGTCCGGGTCCGTTCGAACTCGACAGTTCGGCTCGAACTCGGGTTCGAGTTCGAGTTCTATGCCATCCCTAGTCACTAGTAGACCAAGTATTAAGACCCTTTTTGTACAATCTGGATTAATAATTTTAGATACTGGTGATATTTGAGAAAATTGGATGGGATCGTTATAGGATCCAGGCAATCTTAGTTACACTCAATGTGGAAGGTTTGATTGTTCGATCCCCCACATGATTGGCCTGCAAGCCTGTAAAATGTTCCTGGATACTCAAGGGAATGCTTTAGATCACATATGGTGTTTGCCCTTTAGCTCTTGCAATTTATATTAGAAACAATGTTTTCTATTGGTATGGTATTGTGTTAACTGAGACATGTCAAAAAGACACAGCAGTGAATTCATTACTGTTAGCATCAAGCCATCATCCACATAACATTATAAGAGGGATACCAGTAGGACAGTTTTAAAGATTGAGACGGAACTGCTCTATGAAAGCTAAATTCCTCAAACAAGCAGATGATATGAAAAGAAGATTCATGAACCTGAGGAAGGGGGTATAGCCTCCTGAAATGTTGTGTACTTGGTTTAGCACTAAATAAATTGAATATTGAAATTTTGCTCAAGATTGTGCCTCCCTTTGAAAGTTTATAAGATTATATTTAACTTTATGGGAATTCAGCAAAAACTATGGACAAAGAGGAGGTAATGTTGAAGTATAAGTAATACTATTGGCCCAAATTAAGTGGATTTATGACCTACAGACGAAATTCCAACGGTCTAAATTATAGCATTCATTATGCCTGTTTTCTCTAAAAGAATGGTAGAAATAATTTAATTTAACAGCTTTAAACTACAATGGAATATATCCGGTAATAATGTGACCCAATATGAATCATATATAATGGATTTAACCCTTGTGGTATATATATTGGTTCTATATATAATAGTATCCCAATACTATCATTTGTTTGGTTCAGCAATGCAAAATTATGTTCTATATATCTGGAATGAACTGCTTAGAATTAGTGGGAATAAGCCATAATGTGTAAACCACTTACGCCTAATGAATTCATGAGAAAACTGTCTGAACTTTCCCTTTAATCCTTTCTTTTAATTATGATGCACCCGTGGAGTTAAAGTGTATGCTAGGGTAGGTCTCGTAGAAACTCTCACAAGACCCTGATGAAGCTTGTTGAAAGCGAAACCCGTAACGCTATTGTCCTGTTTGTTTGATACTAAGTGCTGCTTAAGCATGGAACTTTATAAGTACAAATGACCATTGGATCATTTATTTTTGCATTGGACACTGGGCACTAGAGACCCTATCCTGTTCTACTAGTCCGTGGCCTTTATTGAGACCTATTACTTTTTATATTTTATAGAGTAACTGGGGACTCCCAGACTTCCTATGTATATTATTGTGTTGGTGGATAGGGGTGGGGAATTTGTACATTGGATGTTTGGGGTCTAGGTGATATTCGTGCCATAAATTGGCTTATTATATTGTGGATGTCAAGTGTGTGAGTGCTTGTTAGTATACTGGGGAGGCTATCTGTAAGGACGTGGGTTTGCATCAAAAATAAAGGATATCTTTCACTCAGTCATTGGCGTTTGGTGCAATTTCAGTTTAATAGGAAAAACAATATATAAGAAAAAGAAACAGTGATTCACACTATGGACAGTGTGCAAACTGCAGTCAGACTGATCGCTCTGACTTCAGGAGTCCCACTGAATAATCAGTTGCACTAACTTTACAGCTGGGGTGGATTTCCCAGCACCCTTAGCTTTTAAAGACAACATTACTAAATAATGAAATACAGATAAATATAAACAGAATATTGCACAAAGTAACAAAATTAAACACTTCTTAAACACTCTGCTGCAGGTTATATAAATAATAAATTAAACTCAGACTATGATTCAGATTCCACCTTGCATTATTTACGGTATAGATAAAAACCGGAACAGGAACGGAACCGTAGGCACCCCACTGCAATTACCTGCAATTCCGGCTGAGAAGGTAAAAACGTAACGTTTCCGGAATAAAGAGAGGTCTGTTGTTGGTTCCGGTATTTACATCCTACAAACGGAATCCCAGTAAATCCAGAGTGAAGTCCCTGCAGTGTCAAGGTCAGTGACTGATTGGGAACTTTGTAACTTAACTGCTCTGTCACTCTGTGATGAATTTGCTCACTCTACCTGCATGGAAACCCAGGGAACAGGGACAACCAAACAGGATACCTGTGTAAAACCTGGGTTTCCATGCAGGTAGAGTGAGCAAGTTCATCACAGAGTGGACAGAGCTCTCTTCATTTCGGAAACTTTCCGGATTAACAGTACAACTGCCTACAGACTTGATATGGTAGAAAAGTGCTCTGCTACAACACCTATCATTCCTGTCTTGGTGGGGGGGTCTGTGTGAGAGTGCCTGTGTGAGTGTTTCCCTGTCTGTGAGTGTGTCTGTGTGAGAGTGTGTTTGTTGTGTGAGAGTGTGGGGGGGGTCTGTGTGTGAGAGTCTGTCTATCTGTGAGACTGTCTGTGAGAGTGTCTGTCTGTGTGAGAGTGCCGTGGTGTGAGTATTTCCCTGTATGTAAGAGTGTCTGTCTGTCTGGGAGTGTGTCTGTGTGAGAGTGTGGGGGGTCTGTGTGTGAGAGTGTCTGTCTATCTGTGAGACTGTCTGTGATAGTATCTGTGTGAGAGGTGCTTGTGTGTGAGGTGTTTCCTGTCTGTAAGTGGTCTGTCTGTGTGAGAGTGGGGGGGGGTCTGTGTGTGTGAGTGTCTGTCTATCTGTGAGACTGTCGGTGAAAGTGTCTGTCTGTGTGAGAGTGCCTGTGTGTGAGTGTTTCCCTGTCTGTAAGAGTGTCTGTCTGTCTGTGAGAGTGTCTATCGTGTGAGAGTGAGTCTGTCTGCAAGAGAGTACATGGTTGTGATAGTGTCTGTCTGCAAGAGAGTACATGTATGTCTGTCTATCTGTGAGACTACTGTGTGAGAGTGCCTATGTGTGAGTATTTCCCTGTCTGTGTGAGAGTGTATGTCGTGTGGAGTGCCTGTGAGATTGTCTTCCTGTCTGTGGAGTGCTTCTCCATGTTGGGGAGTAGTGCCTGTCAGTGTGCAGTTGGTGTAATGCCTTTTGGTGTGTGTGCAAGTAGAGCCTGTCAGTTTGCATGTGAGTAATGCCTGTCGGGTGTGGAGGAGTAGTGCCTGTAAGTGTGTCGGGAGGAGTGCCTGTCTGTGTGTGGGAGTAGTGTCTGTCAGTACATGTGGAATTAGTGCCAATTGGTGTGCATGGGAGTAATGACTGTCAGTGTGGGGAAGTAGTGCCTGTTGGTGTGCATGGGAGAGTAATGCCTCTCTGTGTGTGGGAATAGTGCCTGTCAGTGTGTGCATGGGTGTAATGCCTGTTGGTGTGGGTGGGAGTAGTGCTGTCGGTATGCATGGATGGAATGCTGTCAGTGTGTGGGAGTAGTGCCTGTTGGTGTGCATGGAGTAGTGCCTGCATTGATGTGGGAGTAGTGACTGTTGTGCGTGTGGGGGGAGTAGTGCCTGTTGGCATGTGTGTGCAAGTAGTGCCTGTCCGTTTGCGTGGGTGTAATGCCTGTCGAGTGTGCAGGAGAAGTGCCTGTCAGTGTGTGTGGGAGAAGTGCCTGTTGTGGCCTGTCTGTGTCTGAGTAGCGCCTGTCGTGTGCATGGAGTAGTGCCTATCGGTTGTGGGTAGTAGTGCCTGTTGGTGTTTGTGGGGGAATGCCTGTTGGCGTGCATGGGAGTAGAGCCAGTCAGTGTGTGTGAGAATAGTGCCTGTCGTTTGTGGAAGTGGTGCCTGTTGAATTTGGGAGGAGTGCCTGTTGGCATGTGTGGAAGTCCCTGTCTCTTGTGAAAGTGCCTTTCTCTGTGTGGGAGTTTCCCTGTGTGTGTTTAAGTGTCCATCTCTGTGTGTGTGTGCCTCTGTAAAAATAAAAATCGGAAATTCCGTCTGTGCTCTTGCTTAACGTTGGCTGGTGTTAATGTTCTGGCTTCTGCTACAATAAAATTCGGACCAGAACAACCTGTAAGTTATATTCCGGCCACCAGAACACAGTTCCTAGGGTGAAAAGCCTTGTTCTGGCACCACAGAACAGAGTTCCAGGGTATAGACCCTATTCCGGCCACCAGAACAGAGTTCCCAGGCTGCAGACCCCTGTTCCGGCCCCCAGAACAGAGTTCCCAGGGTGCAGACCCCTGTTCCAGCCACCGAACAGAGTTCCCAAGGTGTAAAACCCCATTCCAGCCACCAGAACAGAGTTGCTAGGGTGAAAACCCTGTTCCAGACACCTGAACATAGTTCCGAGGGTGAAAACCCCTGTTCTGGCCACCAGAACAGAGTTCCCAATGTGCAAAACCCCGTTCCAGCCACAGAACAGAGTTCCCACGGTGCAGACCCCCGTTCGGCCAACAGAACAGAGTTCCTAGGGTTCAGACCCCTGTTCCAGCCACAGAACATTGTTCCCGTGGTGCAGACTCCCACTCCGGCCACCAAAACAGAGTTCCCAGGGTTCAGACCCCTGTTCCGGCTACCTGAACATACAGGGTTATTCAATAAAAGTTCCAGCCACCAGAACAGAGTTCCCAGCGTAAAAACCCTTGTTAAGGCCTAAAACAGAGTTCCAAGGATGCAGACCCCTGTTCTGGCCACCAGAACAGAGTTCCCAGGTTGAAAACCCCAATTTCAGCCACCAGAATAGAGTTCCCAGTGTACAGACCCCTGTTCTGGCCACCAGAGCACAGTTCCCAGGGTGCAGACCCTGTTATGGCCACCAAACAGAGTTCCCAGGCTGCAGACTCCTGTTTTGGCCACCAGAACAAAGTTTCCAGGGTAAAAAAGCTTTGTTCCAGCCACCAGAACACAGTTCCCAGGGTGAAAAGCCCTGTTCCGGCCACCAGAACACAGTTCCCAGGGTGAAAAGCCCCGTTCCAGCCACCAGAACACAGTTTCCATAGTGAAAACCCCCGTTTCAGCCACCAGAACACAGTTCCCACTGTGAAAAACCCTGTTCCGGCCACCAGACACAGTTCCCAGGGTGAAAGCCCTGTTCCGGCCACCAGAACAGAGTTCCCAGGGTGAAAACCCCCGTTCAGGCCACTAAAACAGAGTTCCAAGGATGCAGACCCCTGTTCTGGCCACCGGAACAGAGTTTCCAGGTTGAAAACCCCCATTTCAGCCACCAGAACACATTTCCCAGGGTGCAGACCCCTGTTATGGCCACCAAAACAGAGTTCCCGGTGCAGACCCTGTTCGCCACCAGAACAAAGTTCCCAGGGTGGAAAAGCCCTGTTCCAGCCACCAGAACACAGTTCCCAGGGTGAAAAAGCCCTGTTCCGGTGGCCGGAACGTGGCTTTTCACCCTGGGAACTGTGTTCTGGTGGCGGAACAGGGCTTTTCACCCTGGGAACTGTGTTCTGGTGGCTGGAACAGGGCTTTTCACCCTGGGAACTTTGTTCTGGTGGCCGAACAGTCGTAAGTAGTAATTGAGGAAACCAGCCGTGGTGCAAAATACTAAAATTCCTTTATTGAAAGTTCCATGATCAACAACAGACTCACACCAGAGTTTAGTGCTAACGTGTTTCATGGGGAAACCCCCACTTCATCAGAAGCAATAGCGGGTAGCACACGAACAAGTTTCTCAAACTTTAATACTACTGAAGTGTGACTTGGACATGATTAATTCCTAACAGGTGATTGATTCCATTTCACATTGAACAAGAACCTACACAATATACTGTAACAATACAAATCAGAGAGCCTTTCAATAATTCATTGTCTAGTTTCAGTAAAGACGAGCAAGCTGTTTGTGGAAATTACATTTTTAAGCTGCATAATTGCTCAGAAGTATTTGATAGTATAGAAAAAATAACCTAAAACTCATAAGGTGTTCCTTAAGGTTGTATCAAACTGAAATTGCATTTTCAAACTTGCTAATAATTAAAGACACACTTTAACTTACCTTTCCCCGATCAAGTCTGCAAAGTACCTAGGGGAGGACCGAAAACGCTAAGTCCTCACCACTGGGTACTTTACAAAAGTCTGGCCCTCGTCGCCTCCGTCCGATCCTCCCACTGGCCACTGGGTCAGTCCGGGAGGCAGCCAATGGGAAGACACGCCTTGCAAAGCACATTCTTCCAACAGTGGCTGCCTCGCAAACCTGTCACTAAAGTGCCAGTGGGGAGGACGGACTGGAGCGACGAGGGAGATTACAAGTAAATAGTGCAGGACTTTTTAAGTACCCAGGGAGGATCTAGCGTTTTAGTTCCTCACCCTCGGTTACTTTGCAGGAGTGGGGGGAAAGGAACAGACGGGGAGGTGAGAGTATAATTGACCGTTAAGATGCAATTAAAATGGGCACACTACATTTCTTTATGAAAACGATTAAAAACAAATGTAATTACTCTGTTTTTTGTGCGTTTTCGTTTTTCTTTGCTTCGGAGGTTCTGGAGCCCCTAAACATTTTTCAGCAAGCGCGCCTCGCTTAGCAGCATGGAAATAGTAGGTGTTGCTTTGCTTCCCTTTACTATGCACTACTAGATATTAGATAGATTAGATGTTTTTCTATAAGGAACATCTAATCTATCTAATATCTTAGTGCTTAGTGGTTTCTTATCTTCCAACGTTGTTGTGACTGTCCCGTTCTGGATATTTGATTTGCCAAAAAAAAAAAAAAAGGGTTCAGGCCTTTCTCAAGAAGCACAAAATTCAAATAAACCTAGGTCATTGGGAATGGAATATTTGAGTTTTCAAGAGAATTTGACATTAACATTTCAGTGAAATTCCACAAAGTTCAGCTTTTTCACAAAAAGTTAGGTGGATCTGCGCTCAAACTTGAATGTCGCAGAATGTTATAAGATGAGCTCCTAAGTATTGGCCCCTGAACACTCACAAGACTGTTTATCACACTGGACAATTGAAACTGAATGTGCAGTCTCTTCAGACCTTTAGGTATTCTCCCTTATCAGAGTAGAGAAACTTACCTAAGGACAAGACATGGTGTATTTTTTTGTTTGTTGATGATTCCAATTTAAATACTGTAAAGCATATAATTTCAAGGTTAGCTCTTCATTGGGAAGAACCGATGATATATACTATATATTTCCCCCATATACACAAAAGGATTAATGTCTCTGCTAGTAAATGCTGTGATTTAAGGAAAACACATAAATATGTGATTTTTTATAAATTTCTTAAATCAACTGTGTTACTAAGTAAACACATGACCCATGGCATAGGTTATGCAAATCTCAGCTGTGTATGCAGTATGACCATTAAAGTGAGTGTGAGTGTAATAAATCAGATTATGTAGCAAATGTGCGTTGTTATTTGTTGATTATCTGTAACACATGACAAGAATCCTTTTGTTCACAAGTCAATATATGATTAATCCAATGTGACTAAATGGAGTATTTCACTGTAAGATGAAGTTGGACCTTCAGTCATAAAACACTATTAAATGCATGACTCTGTGATGGATTTTTCAGAAACTAGAAAATCGGAGCTGATAAAGTGAAGAGTGTATCACTCATTTGTCCATTTTACTACATAGGGGAATAAGCTGTGAAGTTAACTTAATGCTTTTGAATGTATGAGAAGATAAGGACCTCTAATGCTCTACGTTCCTTAGTTCACCTTCAAAGGACCAGACAAAATATTAAGTGAATAAAAAAAAATTGCTACACTGGACAGTGCCAATTTTATTCATATAATAAAATGAAATGGCCTAAGTTAATGAGCAAACATGGATTCATTCTTAAAGTTAAAAATAGTAATGTTTGGGGGAAGTTACCTTGGCCCAAAAACACTGTAGAGCAATAAATTTAACATCAAAGGTCATGTATTAAATCAGATGGGAGAAAATGTAAGAGAATGAGTTCTCTTTGCTAAAATATTACATCTGGAACTGCACTAACTCAGCTGTAAAATCGAAATGTATTAGTGAGGCAGAAGTGTTGCATTTATGAAGTACCAAGCAATCTAGAGCTGTCAGCTATTCATATTGTTTTGATGATGTAGATGCAGGTCAATTCTAATAAGGTGCACCATCATCCATTCTATTTATAGGTCCATATAGACAGCAGCACATTCAGTAAATAAGAGCAACAATACTATTTATAATGTACTTTCTAGTAAACCATTTGTAAAATGTTATAGGCTGGATACTCCCTGCAAAGACAAATCAGTAAAACTACACTTTGGAAAGCTACATTAATAAGCTTGTGACCTGAAAGTTTTTAAATGTAGTGCCAAAATGAAGAATGATGGATATAGATAGATCAGTGCTTATGATCCCAACTAGTCGAGTGGTATACTTCATTTAACTCACTGAATGAAGGACTGGAATAATCGTTGGGATGATACAGGTAATTTCAAACACTGCTAGAAGTTTTTTGCAAATTTGACAAGCTGTGTATGAAGAACAAAATAGAAAATTAACATTCTATTGGTTCAGATACTGCTGACTAACTGCTGCTAACGTATCCTATAAAGCACTATCCGCACAGCCCCTCCATATATCTCAGAGCTGATCCACAGATACCATCCAGATGCAACCTCCGCTCCACAAATGATATCTTCCTCTCATCCACCTTGCCACCTTTTCCCATGCCCCCATCTCAGAACTTTGCTCATGCTCTGGAACTCCCTACCTCTGTCCTTAATACCTTCAAAGTGAACCTTTAAAACCACCTCTTCAGGCAAACAATAACCGGCCTAGACATTACCCCCACACTGACTCAACCGATCAAAATTGCTTTTCCACTCCTGTGCCAATCTATTTGCAGCCTACCGATTCACGTCGCCTTATATTTCACCCCCATTTCTTCCGGACTCTAAACTCAGGGTCCTTCCTATTGTCAATAAGACGAGTATAGATAATGCCTCAACTAGGTGCACTGAGTTCTCCTACTCAGATAAAACACTACAGTTGACTATATACTACATATTTTGTGTGTGCACACACTTTTGATAAGGGACGTGTACTCCCTCGTTTGTATTTGAATTGTGATACAAACAAGAACTGCCTGAATTCACACCCATGACGATATCAGGACGGGACTGCCCCGAACTTATATATATATACGGGTATTATGCTGGTGTTTATTGTTAGGTTGTACTGTGATTTTTGGGATATTTAGGGTTATATGATACTTATAGTGGCCAGCTATCTATCTATCTGTATACTTTTTATGTGATTTTACAGTATTCATAATAATGTGGGATTTTTTATATGTAACCCTTATTTATAGATTGGATGGTGTATTTGCTCCCTCGCCTAGTGTGCGTTTATAGTGTCTTTTCCTATGTATCCGGTATGCTGTAAGTAATCTGCACTCTTTTGTACATTTATTATTATTGTATTACTGTGTATTTTATAATATGTATGACTTTGTAAATAGGTATACCCGTATGTAATGTTGACTAGAATTGTAAAGCGCCACGGAAGATGTTGTGCTATATAAATCCAATAATAATGATAATTTAGATACACATGGGAAGATACACACAGACTAACCAACATTTAGAGTTTCCTAAGGGGGAGAAAACCTTAAAATTACGTTTGATGATTCCACTAAAATTTTTACTAACCTTCTTTAGTCATAACGTCTTCTGGTCATCAAATTATTTATTGGGTTGAGATGTCCAAACCTGACAAGTGTGTTACGTTTAATGGGTTACAAAATCACGAACATCAAACTAGCAAGTCCATCTCAGTTTTGAATACAAAATGAAAATTTTGTGAAAGAAGTTGTTCAGTTAAGAGACATATGTTTTGTACACGGCAAAGTTCTGTTGTCGAAACTAGTAATTTTTGTGACAGAATTACAGCTCCATCTCTAGGTTAAGCTAGGTACACTGGTTAGCGATTTTTCCTCCTGACCGACCGTTCGATACTTTCGAACGTCGGCCAGGAGGAAGGACTGTCGGTCGTGGCAAAAGCAGCTGCGTCTGATATTTACCACGACCGATCGTGCGGTCCATTGAGGATTGGACGGGTTTTCCACCATGTCCGATTGTCCTTTGTCCGATTCGGACGACACGGTCGGTCGGACATGGGAGCATTCGGAGCGATAATTTTCGGTCCGATCGACCTTTACACTTGAACTATCGGTCGATATCGCGACCGAAATATCTCATGTGGTACCCAGCTCTTTAAGAGTTGAGGTTTGATGGTCACCTAAACAGAAAAGATGTTAAGAAATTAGATTAGTTTGAAACCCAAAAATGTTTACATTTTACAATTAAAACAAAGCATTCATTTCTATTAGCCATTTACTTCATTGGGAAAATCATCCAGATTAAAATATTTTTATTTATTACGGTAATGCTGATAATAAATTTATTTTATTGTGTTCTTTTGACTTTTCGGATTTAAAAAGTGGCTGCTATGTAAGATTCTCATTTTGGTATGTTATAAATATAGATTGCTCAAAGCTTTTTACCGGACATAGTTTTGCAATGAACTATCTTAGGTGAGATGATTAGAATTTGGACTGAAAGCCTTTGGGGATTAAAATGAACATCATTAGCAAATTCATTGTTTATCACCCGTCAACCTCTATTGGAAAATCTGAATCTGTAGAGCAGTAACTTGTCCAACGTGACAAATCATTTTATAAATCCATGTGACCGTGTTTCCAAAGCTGACCGTAGAACAATCCATTCTAAAATCAATATAAAATAAACAAACCAAAGATTGATACTTAACCCATAAAATTCCAGAATGGAATTTACATTATCAATAGCCACAGACTCTCTTAGAAACTTTTCTTAAATTTTCTTAATAATGTCTTCTTATAACATCTTACAATTTACAGTCTGGTGTTTGTTGAATATGGGCTGCCTGAAGGACATACAGCATTTAAGGGTAAATGCATCACAAAACTACAGAAAGTTAGAGGAGAGTGGAACAGAAAATAAAGCAACTTTTACTGCAGGATATTACTCAATGAGAACTAAAGATTTTTAATATTTCTAGTTCCCAGATAGGATAAAAAAAAGAACTTAACTTCATATTGAGAACTTAAACATATCTATGTTTCTATTTTAAAGACTTTGATATTTTGCTTCAGTAAAGGAAAAGGGGGTATCCAAAAGATTTTTGTTACCTGCACTTCCCCAAATAACTGAAAAAAGAACTAAGCTGTAAAATTATTCTGAATAGCCTCTACTTTTAGAGACCCAATTCTTGCTTCCATGCAACAGCTAATAAGCTCATTAATTTGCAAAGGATTATGGGTCTTTAAAAGAAAAGGCATTGTAAATGAAGGATTTTACATTTAATGTGTACTTTGAGGGCTATATTACAAATTTAAGGCCTGGTTGAAAAAAAGACCTTGTAGAATTAATATGGTAGGAAATTCCCTTTAATATTAGTTAATGCAGTCACAACATACATTATTATTGTATTGGCTATTTGGAGTGTTGTGAGTACTATTAAAATAAATGTCTTAGTTAAACTGGATCATGCTTACACTTGTGCCCAGAAAAACTTTTATCACAGCTTTAAAAACCTTTCGCTGTAAACTTGCAAATTTTGTATATCAGCAGTTCGCTAAATACTAGTATTGTCCTTATCTTATGAATGTAAATTACCGATCACCTGGTAATTTACAATTGTGACATTACTTTACTTCAATGGGGATAAAAATGGGGGTGCATAACTACCATATAAAATGGTTTTTTTAGACCGCACCGTTTGACCCACTGATGGCCGAGGGGTTATCATGATGCAATCTAAAAAGCAGGCAAAAAATAATGATGGGTATTTTTTGATCACAGTGTTATTTTATGTCCGCACCATTAAATAACCACTGGCGTCTTGTAAAAGGATCATATTGTTTTTTACTGAGTTAACTGTTTTGTATCAAACCCCTTAAAAATGTTATTATAACAGATTCCAAATAAAAATATCTGTCCATCAAATTACAAACTCTCACATGCAGAACCGACACAATCCCTTGGATTGGTTTAAAGAATAGTTCACTTGAAAAGTAAACTATCCTTTAATGTATTGATTGGGAGTAAGGAGCTATGCTCCCTCCGTTCTCAATCAATTGACAGGAGCAAAGACAAAGATTAAAGATATCCTAACTGCATCCTGGGCAGCAGCATTTGAAAATTCACGATCGGCTGCTGGTTCAGATTAACTATAGCGGCATTTTCTTGCGATGTCGCTATAGTAATTGAAACCGAAGCAGTTCGCGGACATGTCAGTACTGCTGCGGTGATCGTGTGTAAGGTTAATATATCTTGTCCGTGGTCCTGTCAGTGACTGAAGATGGAAAGTATGGCAGAGTGCTTTATATTAACATACACAGATTAAAGAAATCTCATATTTCTATCGCTAGAGAAGAGTGTTATTGGACTACCACACCACAGGATTAAGTGACCCAGTGAGCTTTGTGGCTCATTATAAGTATATGTTTCTATAGTGAAGTAGTAACAGGTAGTAGTCTGGCCAAACTGAAATACTTTGTGCTCGTATAAAAATAAACTCATCTCACAATCAGGATATATCCCCATTAATTCCTACGCCAGATCATACCTAATGCCTACCATATCTTTCAGAGCAACTTTGCCAGATGGGCAAGCAGAAAGGAAAAGAATGTTTGCCTTTGGGCTCCAGTAGATTTGTAGGAAATTATCCTTTTGATAAGCATCAGCTGGTTATGGCAATTTATAGTTATGTACCAACTCAACCATTTTTTTGTATTTGCAATAAAATGTTGGATATATAGTGGTATATAAATTAATCCACTGATTAACACAAACATTACAATTTGTTTGTTTTGAACCACTTCCTTGAATGTAGGAAGTATGAACCATTGAGATTAGAGAAATAAAATTAAATGGTTACCATAGAAGTAATAAAAACTCCTTTGAATAAAAGTTTAATTTCAAATATTGCTGGGCTAATTAAAAAGGTCCTACCTTTATTGTTTGGCTTTAATGGCGACAGATTAAAAGTATGTCAGAAATACCCAATAGTATGTCTTGCCAAATGACATTTTCATTAGAGGATCCTAGGTGGAAAATATTTATTCAATTAACCCGATATAACCCTTTCAGCTATGAACTGATGCTTTGTTGCTGGAATTTCCTGGTACTTTGTGTGCAGAGGTGGCTGGTTTTGTGTGAGTGTGATAGGATATTAATATGGAATGGAATGCCATTTAGTTGCAATTTAAATTCTTTTTGAGCTTAGATAATAGTACTAGGAGAACAGTGTAAAATGCCAGGTAAATTGCGCTGCAGACTTTATAACAGTGACCCCTGTGACTACGCCATGAGATCCCTATCCCTGCCTCTTTCTTCTTCATTCCAACTCTCCAATTCAAACTTAGGTAGTTGAGGAGTGGAACCATTCAATGGAAATGTAGTTTTGTGCCCATCCCCCTTGTTTACAAAAATGGTTTATCCCTTGGGCTAAAACGAATAGCTTTCCATAGTGGGTTTTATCTACAGCATAATAACATCAAGCATAATCTTAGCAAAACGCATCAAATCATCTGACTGTATTTACAATCTTAAAGGTTTTTAACAGAAAAAGCAACGCATTCTAGTTATTATTTTTTCATACGTTTAATTCAAATCCATTTCTATGGAAAAGTGATTAAGTGATACGTGATTTGAATGAAAATGCTGAAACCAGTTCTGTTTTCAAGCAGCACAGATTTATTGCTCCTCAAATATGTATGATATTCATTATTCTTTCATAAGTGCAAAATGAATGAATCTTTCGGGTTCCACAGTAATTTGTGGGTATTAGAAGAAGTTGTTTCCTTTAGAGATTTTAAATCTAATGCAGAAGAAAAAACTTTAGACAGTATATAAAAATAAAAATTCTACGTACATTAGATAATGGTGGGGTGGGTGGGCTAGAGAACTCATTTGTGATGTGCACAATGAATTTGGGTCAGTTGATCTAAACAATAAAGGATAGAAACCGCCAAAAGGGATTATTTTAGAGAATTGGAGGTAAGTAATAACAGAATTTGCACAGCTATAAAGTGGGAAACAACACTAAAGATATTACAGTGTAAAGTAAGTTAATATCGCTTTAATACCATTGTAAACAGCTCTGCTATAATCTTTATGGCGGTTGGGGTGGGCAGAGAGTTTATAGACATAGGCCACATAGGCAAAAATTGGTTGTCTATGTTGAACTAGGGTGCCTATTCTCCTCCTATCATCTCCCTTCAGTCAGCTTTAACTTGTTTGTTAGAGCTACTCTCCTTGTTCTGACTGTATTTGCAATATTGTAGTGAGTAGAGAGCCTGAACTCAGTCCCTCTACTAAACAAAGTTGCAAAGAACTGAAAGAAGTAGGGAGGAGGATGAGCTTAGCTAATAGTACAGAGCAGAACAGTTTATTAATGCCAGGTAAAAGCTGCTGCAACAGTGCCCCTGTGACTAGCAGCCATGTGATCAATATCCCTGCCTCTTTCTTCTTCCACCGTGAGGAGTGAACATACATACTATACTGTATATCATGTCAATGCTGGCAGCTGAAAGGGTTAAACATCTCAGATCTTACCAAATTCCCTGTTCTGCCCTACCTGACTACTTTTTCATGCCATCTGGCTGGAAACAATATCTGGGGATGCATCGACTGCGAAACCTATTCTGTCCTTCCAATCAGTATTTCATGGTGGCCCGTTGACGCGCATACGCACAAACATGTATACACACCAGCCCCAGGTACACAGCGTGCACTCTTACCAACTACTAAAGCGGTGTCACTATAAAGAAACATCCACAGCAGCATGACAGTGTCAGAAGGATTGAGGGGGAAACCCATCTGCAGTTTGGCTGGCCAAGTTTAGGTGGGCACGTGGTGGGTGGGAGGCCGCCTAGGGCACTAAGATGGCTAAAAAATGCCCTTTGGTGGGATGGGATGGGCTACACAGAGAAAAAAAGGTTTTATAGGGGGGGATACAGCAGGACACAAGGTACCTGAGGGAGGGAGGAGGGGAAACATGTCACAGTCCTTATTGAGGGTTAAGAAAGTAGGCAGGACTGGATGACTTTTTAACAGGCACTGCAGGAGAACCATAAAGCAGAGACTTTAGTTTTAGTGGACTTTTAAACAAAAAAAAATCTCTTGGCAGTTACCTTCCCCCACCACCAACTAATATATTGAGCACTTTATTGTAATCAGATATTAAGTACAATTATTGCCACCATTCTGGCACAGGAAGCTTCTCCTCACTCATGCATTCAATAAGGATGCAACTGCTGGCATCACGCCAATGATTGACTGATGTTTCCCCTGCGTCCCGCAAGCATAAAAAAGCTCATTGAGCAAAGGAGGAGGCACATACCTTTGCCAAAGAGAGAGAGAGATGACTGATCATTAACAAACGTATGTAATACACTGGTAAAAATAGCAGTCTGTCTATAGGCAGATAAACGAGAACACTTTTGTTTCAAGGGTGGACATGACCTTTAAATGCTTGCACAGAAGTGTCCTGAAAAGCTAGAAACAGCAGCACATCTAATTCTATTCTCAATGAATGGAACAAACTGTTCTTACAAAACATGTAGGAACAAGGCTTTAAATAAATCTGCGAGTGGCCTGAAAACCAAATATGAACATTTCATTATTGTGCAGTATTCACGTTGCCTTAATGGGTGTTCTTAAAAAAACAAAAACAAATAAGATATTGCAGTAAAATGCCTCATAACGACTAAGGAAGTTGGTTCCTTTTAGCTAATGTAATAGGTTTCTATCACTATTGGGGTGAGTACATCAAAGTTTTAAATAAAGTTTGGAAAATAAGTGTTACAGGGATTATAACATACTTGGTATTAAAGTAAGGTTAATACCAATTGGTAAGATTGTATCGACAAGCTAACCAGCATGTGCAACAATATATAAAACTACCTTGTGGGTTTGTACTGCCCACAGAGCACAAGAACGTAGGATTTCGTACAACACATGGTGCTAGTACAGTGTAAAGAAGATATGTAATAATATTGTATGGTTTTCTAAGCTGCATACACTGCTGTGCAAAATGTTGTAACTAGAAGCTTAAGCCGGATATTCGGTTATTCAATAAAAGTTCTTATTGTTTGAAATGGGCTAATTTTGCCCCAACCAATCAGATGTTAGCTTTCAAATGTTAAACAAGAATCTGATTGGTCGGGGCAAATTAGCACCATTTTAAACGATAAGAACTTTTATTGAATCTCCCTGAATGTCTCGTATAAAGAGCGAAATAGATTCAAAGAGGAAAAAAATTATATCTCCCTCTTTCCAAGCACACTGGTAAGGCCCATTTGTAATGCCGGGGCATTTTTGGAATCCAATATAGAAGGCAACTAAATAATAGAGGGAATAGAGAGCTCGACTATCAGGCAGATTATTAATAGATTATTAGGTATGCAGGCCCTTTTAGATAATGGCTGTTCACACTGGACAAGCAAGCCCTTGTGTGATCCCTTTATACAAATATGTAATTGGATATATAATGAACTCTCTGGGGCATTGTTCACAAAAGGTCATATAGAGGA
Organism: Hymenochirus boettgeri; assembly: GCA_019447015.1. Taxonomy (NCBI): domain Eukaryota; kingdom Metazoa; phylum Chordata; class Amphibia; order Anura; family Pipidae; genus Hymenochirus; species Hymenochirus boettgeri. The sequence continues at coordinate 16,158 of JAACNH010001640.1, read as the reverse complement.
CTTGTGGACATCTAGAAGAAAGAAGTTTCATCTTCAGGTTAGGAAAGGTTTCTTTAGTGAGGAATAGTGAAAAGGTCTTCCAGCAGATGTTGGTAATGGCAAGTTCATTGAAGCACTAAACAATACTCACCATGGAGCGTCGGATAAGGTAAGAACTAAAAACCAATTTGGTTTTACATTAGATCTTGTGGGGTCAGGGAGTGATTTAGATTCTGATAATGCTTTTGATATGGTACCACATAGAAAATTAAAATGTAAGATAAAAAAACAGTGGTCTTGACCTTTCTATTGAATTGGATGAGAACTGGCTAAAGGATAGATTACCAAGAGTGGTTATTGAAGGAGAAGTAAAGTTTTGAAATAAGAAAAGTTTGTGAAATGGGCATTAAGGTTTCTTCTCTGGCTTCAGCACGTTTTTAGCCTCAGAAAAACTAGCAGGGTTATTCAATAAAAGTTCCTATCGTTAAAAATGGTGATAATTTTGCCCCAACCAATCAGATGTTAGCTTTAAACGTTAAATAAGATCTGATTGTTGGGTAAAATAGCACCAAATAAGGAACTTTTTGAATCTCCTGTTGTTATTCCAAAAGAATGCCCCCCAAGCCCCAGTTGCATTTAGTCTTACCTCCCTCAGTGAGTTATTAAACCTTTAGAACAGGGATCCCTCACCAGAAATCCCTCCTCCTCTGCTCCTGTTGTGAGCTGGGTACGAACGCACTCAGGGGCTGAGCACACTTGACAACTGCTTGATCAGTAATGGCTGTCAGCCATGACTGTGACCTCACCATCACAGCCATGACTGAGACTTAGTTTTTCTGAGGCTGAGGTACTCTATACCAGAAAGTCTAGGACTAACGTGTCAGGAGAAAACTGTGTCCTTCTGGTATTGAATAATCAATCCTACCTCCTACCCTATACTTTTATTTTTGAGAAGTTTATTTACTGTGGTGTAGTCTTTAATGGAAAATTTTTCTAGTTGGGCCATTATTGTTATTGGTATTCCTCAGGGGTCTGTCTTGTCTGGTTATATTTACCTATTTATACATGGCCTAGTGTGGCCATTGCGAGTGCTATCTCTGTGATGTCTGTGGTTGCTGATGATACTAAATGTGCAGGAGTATAGGCTCAGGCAAGTATGTCTCACAATAGTAGGGACAATCCTTCATTCATGAGACCACCTTTGGGAGGGAACAGGAAGCCACCGAATTATTTGTCATCCCTAACAACTCTTTAAATTAACAAGTTAGTTCTGTTTGTTTCCTTTGTTAGCCAGTTATTTATACTGTGTTATTTAAAGTATTATCATTTTAAACTTGCAAAGCCTGGAAAAAAACGAGTAAGTTACACCAGATCAGTTGTTTAATAACAAGTCCAGTTAGTGGATTTTAGACAAAATATCTTTAATAAATCTTAAGTGTGTCGGCAACATCTAAATACTAGAGTTGTAGTGAATATTGTAAAGAAAGCAAATATTTCCACCACGCTTGACATTTAGACATCTGCAATTCATAAAATTGATGTTCTTTATAAATTTGCAGTGTCAGAATACGGTTCAATCAGTCAGCAAGGCCCTTTTAGTATCTAAAACAGAAGTTAATGGAATTACTGAATGTTGATGAAATTTACCATACGCTTCTTTTCTTTTGCAAGCTTTCACATTTTGTGTGCATATATGTCAATACTGCAGCGCAAAGGTGATAATCCTAAGAAATTAGGCTGCTTCTCAACAGGGGAATCTTGATAGGCCTGTTATCTTTCTGTTCAGCATTACAATTGGCTTGCAGACTTGGAAGACATTGTATATTCCTTTGGCAGTCAATCCTGACTGCTATTTTCCAGCTTCATGGGCAAATTCAAAGACCTACACAGAAAGCAGTTACAAGCCTTCAATGAAGTCTGCAGATTAGCTGCAGATGAAATGGAAATGCCATCTTAATGAAAAAACACTTCTCTTAAGAAACAGACAGCTCAGGGTGTGTTATTATGTTAGAAATACATTAATAACACTACACATACCTGCTTGGTGTACATTGAATGGAAAAAACTAGCATTCTAAGAAATTATGAGATTTTTTTTAATTAAGGCACAACCCTTTAGATGGTCAAAATTTAAAGTGTGTTTATTCCAGCCACACATGAATTAATAAAGTGGCCACCAACTGGTATAAATAGTACCACATATTCTTTAAAGCGCAATTAACTAGTATACATAGAACCATATATAATCAAGTGCAGTGCACATTTGCACAATAAAAGTATTACTTTTAGTGGGGATGTTGCGCACTTCTGTCTTTTAGCCGTTGACAACACTGAGATGGTCCGGAGATAATGGATATTCCACTAATATTCAGTTGGTTTTGGAGCACATGCGACACCACCATTTTTTATGCATCCATATCTCAGCACACACAGTGTGCCAGCCCACATTGTTTTAGCCTGGCATGCTTTTTCATGTGCAACACTACAGCATTTCTCACTTGAAGCGTTACGCTTGGAAAATGCATGTAATCATGAATGTGCATGCGATCACCAAATTTGTTTATCGCTTTCGCGATTTTTCATGGGGTTTGCACAATTAACACTGTCGTGCATTGTAGTGTGGCCTCAGTGCTGAGGCCATACTGGACCACATGGTAACGTGTATAAAAAGCACGCATGCATGGTGCACGTTTGACCGTCTTACTGTCCATTTGCGCTACAATTTGCACAATATTCCGAAATTTGAGCGCATGTGTTTCGTAAAAAAACAATGGTGACTGCATGCACTTGGTTATGCAAATTGAACACAAAATGTAATCATAAATGGTGAAACGCGATAGTGTGGTCTAGCCTTAAACAAGAGCATCCTGTATTTTCTTCCTCAAAAAAGAAGAACCCTTTTATAGTTGTTGTATTGTACCTCAACATATAACCTAGAAACACTAAGATCCCCGTAAATTTCACGCTTCTTATTTATATTCCAACTCTTTCTTAAACAGTAAATAAAGTATAATCGTAAAATCAAAACAATTCTGCTAAAAACCTGAAAATTTAACATCAAACTGAGAAAATTCTAAAGTATTAGGATGAAATTTCAGTGGCTGTTCCGACTGTGGAAGTTCCAAATTAAAAACCTGGTTTGTGATGAAACTACAGCACATCCCTATTCTAAAAGATGGAATAGAGCATAGTGGAGGAAGCTCAATGATGCACCAGTATAGAGCCACACACATCCTATTGCACCGCCACATTCTTCTTTTTTAAAAGGCATGTACATTCCCAAAACTTTTTTTTTCTTCTCAATCAAATATAGCAGTTGGCAGTGGGATAGGGTCCACAACACTATAATTTATTTTTTAATAAGAGTTGGAGATACCCTTTAATTTGCTAATCTGCCATACTGTGTAGCAGCACCTGTGAGTAGGGTAGTTTCCCATGTTTGCACTGGCTTGTTGTTATACCATGGACGTGACTACTACTGCTCATATAAGAGGGATTTTTAATGTTCCTAAATGTTTATATCCTGTTGTTATATTAAAGACTTTTTTATATATCACAACAGTAGAGACAGTTTTCTTTTCTATTCTCTGTTATTAAGAAGATAGCATCCAACACACCAATGCTAAAACTATGGACCTTCTTACTATGCTATAGTAATTTTTTTCTTTAAAAGTTGTTAGGTGATTATCATGTGATTGTGAACAGAGCCCCTAAAAATTAATCTATCATTCCTTGTTGCAGTTGATCTTGTGATTTTATCATCAGTAGCAAACAGAGTTCACCCTAAAGAAAGATGTATATTTATTCAAGTTCTTATCTTTAAAAATTGTGCTAATTTTGCCCCAACCAATCAGATGCTAGCTTTAAAATGTTAAATAAGATCTGATTGGTTGGGGCAAAATTAGCACCATTTTTAACACAAAGAACTTTTATTTAAATCTCCCTGATTATGTCAAATAGTATTTCTGATGAGCATGTTAAAATATTCCAGGTTTCATCAAGGTTGTTAAAGGGTAACTGTGGACTCCAAATATCCAAACTAGTAAGGATTGTATAAAAAGCCTTCCATCTTACCTTCAAAATAAAACTAAATCTATCGCTAGATAAAATTTGTGAAAATTATGCTGGAAAGGTCAGCAAAATTACCTGCTTGAACACTTCCTGTTTTCAGCCATGTGACCAGCTTGTAGTCATGTGACCAGCCTCTGTGCATTAATAGGCTCCTCTTCTCAACTGCCAATTCCCCCCCCCGGTACTTCTGATTTCCCCAGCAGTAAGTCTTACTGAGCATGCTTATCCGCCGGGCAGAGGGGCTAGCAAGAGGTAAGGTGATGTCACTAAAGCTACTGGAAGTAGGAAGTTTGAACATTCACCCCCATGTAATTTCTCACAGGCTCAGCCAGAAATGTGATTGTCAGCTCATTATAAAAGAAACACTGCAGCTTTCATTTAATCCTAACTTGTTTGAAGACACAGTTGCCCTTAATTAGAACATGTTTTTTCTACTTCTGCTATAGACTAGAGGAATTCTCCAATTATGTAGAGCAATGGACAATGGACCTGCACACTAGGCTAGCCATGCAGGCTTGATCAGATGCACAATGGTGCAAGCAATCAATCTTTTCAATTAAAAAATCAATAGGAAAGTAGCAATTAATTACAACCTTGCGCCATCAATTTTCATCAGATTTAAGTTGAAATCTGCTCAAGATGCAGGTGGCCACAGGAAGGACATGGATACAAATATTCTGCTGTATCCAATCACCTTCTGATGTATAAAACTGCTCAAAATATTGAAGCAGTCTAGGAAAAGGAAGGGGGAATAGGAATGACTTTAAATTCAGCTACGACTAAACACCAGCGATGCCAGAGCAGATTTGGAAAATCTGAAAATCATCATTATGTCAAGTGAATTTAGTTCAAATAAACACCCTATGCAACCAAGATTTCCTAGTCTAGTCATGTCACACTAAATTCATCATGAAATAAGTGCCTTAGGGTCTGGGCCTAAGGCTAAATGGAGCCCTAGGCAAAGTAGTGATATGTGGCAAATCTTTTACTGTATGCATAATTTGTTACTATTGAACCTGTTAATATTGTAAAGAGGAGCACACTGGTGGTCAATTTTACTGCTTTTGTACCAATAAGTGGGGCCTTATAATGATTGAATACAAACCTTGAAACATCTCACATAAATTTTGCTAGAGGAAATAATTTTGTCATACTATTAGAATTTTCCTTCTCCCTGGATGAATTAGTTATTCCCTAAAATAATGTTTTTAAATGAACATTAAAAGGTAATTTCCCAAAGTTTTTATAGGACAGGAAATATCATATGAGTATGAAGGCCATCAAGCAGTTTGAACTAACCCCAATGCACATATTTGTACAAACCAGAACATATACAGTATTGTTTAAGAGGTGAGGTATTGTAGTATAAGTTCAAGACCAGGCACATTCTCTGTACCATTATTGGTGTCCTGTCCAAAGTTTTAAGAAATTGAGTGGTTGAGAGTACAAAATAGTCACAGATAAAGGCAAAATTATAATATAAAGCAAATACATACAGCCAGCTCTCTTGCATCTTTGAAACTGACTAGGCCATTGCATTAAAAGCAAATACTGTATCACCATGAAAGAAATTAACTAATAAATACAATCAAGAGTTGTTGCAAAAAGAGGGTCAATTTAAAGAAGACGACTATTAATGAATTAATTACATTTTCCTGGTGCACTGTAAGATAATATTAGCAATATCATTTCTGATGCACTTAAAGGGCATGTCCACCCCTTAAACTAAATTTAACCCACTACTGGCCCCTCTGTATAGTAAACTCCAGTTTATAGTAGTCAACACAGGTATACAGTTAAAAACATATCAAAAATAGAGGGGGGAACGCCTGACGCGTTTCAGACCCAGCAGGGGTCCTTACTCATAGGCGACATAAGGGAAAGGAGCTATGCCATCTCCTGTTTATAGGCAAGGCTACACCTGAGAGCAATTAGTGAACAGCTAATGGGATCTCTCACCATAAAAAAATCCTTACCTTACATCTCTGCTCCTTATGGTTCCTTTGCAGTTCTTGTCCTAAATCCAGGAAACTGAACAGTAGTAGGTGTCTTCATGTCCAAAAGGTTTCTGCTTCCTCCCTGTCTGTGAGAGGACAGTGGCAAGCACAGGGGAACCATTTCCCCTCTCTTACTATCGGACCATCCATCCACCTAGCATAAAAAGGTTTTTCTGTAGTGTAGGGCATCCCTATCCGCCCCAACCGCCATGTCATTCTGTTAAAAAAAATATTTAGAACGCTACTTACAGCCCTGGTGCTCTCCATTGATGGGAGAGCATCTGTGATTGGCTGCTCTCAGCTCCACACCGACACGGCTGCCAGTCCGCCCCCTGCTTGAAGTTCCGGCAAGCAGGAACCAGATCAGTGCGCCGAAGGATCGGGGGTCTGTAATTAGAGTTCTAAATCTTTTTTAACCTTCTGACACGGCGGTTGGGGTTGGGCAGGGGTACCCACATTTATAAAATGTTTTATAGGGTGGACATGCACTTTAATTTAAATAAATAAGAAGCCTTTTATTCACTGCCTTATGCCTGAATCTAATATTTAAAATATAACTGAGCCACCTTACAAAACTTGTACTTTCGAAGCAAGTTATTCCATTCAGAACAAGGAAGAGGTTCCTTGATTGTACTTTGAAAAGAACTGTAAATAAATTGTGTTCTGCAGTGTGAAATTAGTTAGCTCAAATCTACTTGCTAAAGCAGACCATTTTCCAAGAAGTTTAGCATAATAAACAGTAAGTGCCTAAAATATTGTATGCATACATGATCTTCTCTATTATGGGGAACAAAGATAAGAGGAAACTGAATTTATTTGTTTCAGTGTCGAAATTTAAATAGGCTATGCGCAATTTTCCTACTTTCTCTACTGTTTTGAACAATGTTTTCGTTTGCTATAAATCGGGTAAAAGACTTAAATAATGGGGCTGAGATGGTGTAGAGGATGTCAAAAAGGTAATCTGCTAAACTTTTTTACATCGATTTTTACTGTTACAGTCCTTATAGCAGGGATGTAATAATATGCAGGGGAGTAATGAGTATTCACATGGCTGATGGGGGATATGGTACGGAAACAATTAGACAAAGTTAATATCATAAAGCCCCAGGACCAGATGGATTGCATCCTCGGATTTAAAAGAGCTAGTTCAGTTCTATCTAGACCACTGTTTCTCATCTTTTCAGATTTGTTTGGTCTGGGGATGTGCCGTGGATAGGAAAAAAGCCAATGTAATACCAATATTCAAAAAGGTAGTCATCACAGCCTGGTAACTATAGACTGTAAGCCTAACATCAGCGGTAGGAGTGCTGGAAACTTTGTTACGGGATCATATTCTGACTTTGTCTCAGAGCTCATCTTATTAGTAGTAGTCAGCATGGAGTTATGACAACTAGATCATGCCGAGACACATTTAATGTTTTTATGAAGAAGCTAGTAAGAAGTTAGATTCAGGCACAGCAGGGATTGGTTTAACTTGGAATTTGGGAAAGCTTTGATACTGTGCCACATAGGCGACTAATGTTAAAACAGGACTGTTGGCCTTAAGAAAACATTGTTATGGATAGAGAAATGGTTATTGGATCGCAAACAGGAGATGGTGGTTAATGGAGCTACATTATGTGGCCTAAAGTTCTAAGCGGAGTGCCTCAGGGTTCTGTACATGGGGCGCTTCTGTTTAATCTGTTTATAATGACTAGAAGGGGGCATTGAGAGCAAGGTCTCAGTGTTTGCTGATGACATTAAACTATGCAAGCTTTGGAAGTTTCAAATGATGTGCAAGTACTGTAAGCTGACTAGATAGATTAGACAAAATGGCGGCAGCAGAATGGCAGATACGATTCAATGTTGATAAATGGAAGGTGATGCATTTAGGATTAATAATCCCTGTGCCACCTACACTATAAATAACTCTGTGGTAAGTGCATCTGTAATGGAAAAAGATTTGGTGGTTCTGGTAGATAACAGACTTAGCTATAGCAAACAATGCCAGGTAGCAACGGCTAGAGCTATCAAGATATTCTCTGTATAAAGAGGGGAGTAGATTCAAGAGAGAAAAATATTATTCTCCCTCTTCACAAGGCACTGGTAAGGCCTCATTTGGAATATGCGGTGCAGTTTTGGAATCCCATATACCAAAGGGACATCTTGGAAATTGAAGCAGTTCAGAGAAGGGCAACTAATAATAAGGGGAATGGAGGGCTTGAATATGCAGACAGATTAGACAATTAGGGCTGTTACATTGGACAAGCGACATTTGCATAGGGATATGATAACCTTTTACCAATATATTTATGGGCCATAAAATGAACTCTCTGGTGCATTGTTTACTAATCGGTCATATCAGAGGACTTGTGGACATCATTAAGGTTGGAAGAAAAGAAGTTTCATCTTAGGTTAGAAAGGTTTCTACACAGTGAGAACGGTGAAACGGTAATGGCAAGTTTATTGAATAGCTTTAAAAAAGGCCTGGATAGTTTTCAAAACGAAAAAATATTAAGAATTACTGGTATTAATGCATATAGATCTGGTTGATCCAGGGATACTTTCTGATTGCCGTTTGGAGTCAGGAGATGATTGGACTTGATGGACGTATGTCTTTACAGTATTCAACCTTAATTACTATGTTACTATGTTCTAGACTAGTTCTAGATTTTCTTTGTGTATTATGGAAATAATTGTAATCCATCACTCCCATCCCCTTTTAATGAATACATTTATTATGTATTGCTCTTCTTTCTATTCTTCTTCTTTCTTTTGAACTGTATCTCGTCTCACAGATTTTTCGAGCTAGAGACACAATATGCTGGACATGCAGAGAAGAAATCTGTGAACTCTTTCCGCATATCACACTTTACGGACAATTTTCCTGCATTGACTTTAATAGACATGTGTCACAGGCGTAATTAACACTGGCTACCTGTTCTTCTTTCATTCAAATGTGTAGCCAGCATAACATGTTAATTACCTCTCTCTTGATTGATACAGTTGATTGGAGGGTACTCTGACTCAGGTGGCCCTAGAAATAGGGATATTATCAACCAATTTCGGACTGACTGAAATTTTGTGTATTATATTTATTAGAAAAACGGACCCACAAGTCAATGAAAGTCAAATGTTCAAAAAGTTCTAATGAAATAAAATTAAAATATCAATGGTAACTTAATGTAAATGGATGTGGGACCTGGGAAATGGTCTGGGGAACACCTTCGAATATCCAGGACTTTCGAAAAAATCGATTTACTCGCGCGCTACTTTCGAGCCTCGCGTTTGAACATACGATAATTATCCCATAAACGACCAGCAGATTCGATAATTGAGTTTATTTGCGTATTGGTATAATAGACATTTTACTCACGATGGATTCGATAATTCGATATTTACTTGCGTATAGGGATAATAGACATTTTACTAACGGATTCTAATTCGATACTTACTTGCATATAGGTATAATAGACATTTTACTCACGGATTCGATATTCAATATTTACTCGCGTATAGGTTAATAGACATTTTAGTAACGGATTCTAATTGATATTACTGAGTATTGGTATATATAGACATTACTAAAGGATTCTAATTTGATATTGTTCCCGTATTGGTATAATAGACATTTACTCGCGGATTCGATAATTCAATATTACTTGCGTATTGGTATAATAGACATTTTTACTAACGATTCTAATTCGAGATTTACTCGCGTATAGGTATAATAGACATTTTACCACGGATTCGATAATTCGATATTTACTGCGTATTGGTATATAGACATTTTACTCGCGGATTCGATAATTCCATATTTACTTGCGTATAGGTATAATAGACATTTTACTCACGGATTCGATAATTCGATATTACTCGTGTATTGGTATAATAGACATTTACTCGTGGATTCGATAATTCCATATTTACTCACGTATAGGTATAATAGACATTATAACGGATTCTAATTCTTTATTTACTTGCGTATTGGTAATAGACATTTACTCGCGGATTCGATAATTCGATATTTACTCGCGTATAGGCCAATTTGATATTTACTCACGTATTGTATAATAGACATTTTACTCACGGATTGATAATTCGATATTTACTCGCGTATAGGTTAATTCGATATTTGCTCACGTATTGGTATAATAGACATTTTACTCGCGGATTCGATAATTCGATTTTTACAGCGTATAGGTATAATAGACATTTTACTCACGGATTTGATAATTCAATATTTACTCGCATATAGGTTAATTCAATATTTATCCGTTTTGTATAATAGACATTTTACTCACGAATTGATAATTCGATATTTATTCGCGTTTAGGTTAATTCGATATTTACCATGTATTGGTATATAGACATTTTACTCACGGATTCGATAATTCGATATTTACTTGCGTATTGGTATAATAGAGATTTTACACACGGATTCGATAATTCAATATTTACTCGCTTATAGGTATAATAGACATTTTGTAACGGATTCTAATTTGATTTACTCGAGTATTGGTAAATAGACATTTTAACTAACGGATTCTAATTGATATTTACTCGCGTATGGTTTATAATAGACATTTTACTCGCGGATTCGATAATTCAATATTTACTTGTGTATTGGTATAATAGACATTTACTAACGGATTCTAATTCGATATTCTCGCGTATAGGTATAATAGACATTTTACTCACGGATTCGATAATTCGATATTTACTCGCGGTATGGTATAATAGACATTTACTCGCGGATTCGATAATTCCATATTTACTTGCGTATAGGTATAATAGACATTTTACTCACGGATTCGATATTCGATATTTACTCGTGTATTGGTATAATAGACATTTTACTCGCGGATTCGATAATTCCATATTTACTCGCGTATAGGTATAATAGACATTTTACTAACGGATTCTAATTTTTATTACTTGCGTATTGGTATAATAGACAATTTACTCGCGAATTCGATAATTCGATATTTACTCGGTATAGGTTAATTCGATATTTGCTCACGTATTGGTATAATAGACATTTTACTCACGGATTTGATAATTCGATATTTACTCGCATATAGGTTAATTCGATATTTACTCACGTATTGGTATAATAGACATTTTACTCACAGATTCGATAATCGATTTTACTCGCGTATAGGTATAATAGACATTTTACTCAAGGATTTGATAATTCAATATTTACCGCATATAGGGTAATTCAATATTTACTCCCGTATTGGTATAATAGACATTTTACTCACGGATTTGATAATTCGATATTTATTCGCGTTTAGGTAATTCGATATTTACTCATGTATTGGTATAATAGACATTTTACTCGCGGATTCGATAATCGATATTACTTGCGTATTGTATAATAGAGATTTTACACACGGATGATATTCAATATTTACTGGTATAGGTAATAGACATTTTACTCACGGATTCGATAATTCGAATTACTCGCTTATTGGTATAATAGACATTTTACTTGCGTATTCGTTTATTCAAATTTACTCACGTATTGGTATAATAGACATTTTACTCGCGTATTCGGTTATTCCATATTTACTTGCGCATTGGTATAATAGACATACTTAGCTATAGCTATGTCTAATAGACATAACTCTCGTATTTGTTTACTCTCACGTGCGTACTTTCGAGCTCTCGAGTTTGAAACTTCAATAATTATCCAATAAACAACCAGCAGATTCGAAAATTCGATATTTACTCACGTATTTGTATAATAGAAGTTTTCTCGCAGATTCGATAATTGGATATTTTCTTGGTATGGTATAATAGACATTTTACTCGTGGATTCGATAATTGGATATTACTTGACATTGGTATAATAGACATTTTACTCTCGTATTTGTTTGTTTGATATTTACTAGTGTATGTTATGTGACATTTTACTCGATGACAGGAAGGGTCTTGCACCCTGGGAACTCTGTTCTGATGGCCGGAACGGGCTTTTCACCCTGGGAACTGTGTTCTGGTGCGGAACGTGGGTTTTCACCTGGGAACTGTGTTCTGGTGGGGGTGGAACAGGGGTCTGCATCCTGGGAACTGTGTTCTGGTGGCAAGAACAGAGGTTTTCACCCTGGGAACTCTGTTCTGGTGGCCAGAACAGGGCTTTTCACCCTGGAAACATGTTCTGGTGGCGGAACATGGGTCTGCAGCCTGGGAACTGTATTCTGGTGTCTGAAACAGGGATTTTCACCCGGGAACTGTGTTCTGCTGTCCGGAACAGGGCTTTTCACCCTTGGAACTTTGTTCTGGTGGCGGAACAGGGGTCTGCAGCCTAGGAACTCTGTTTGGTGGGAACTGTGTTTTGGTGCCCGGAATAGGTCGTGCACCTGGGAACTATGTTCTGGTGACTGGAATGGGGGGTTACACCCTGGGAACTATGTTCTGGTGGCCAGAACAGGGTCTGAACCCTGGGAACTCTGTCTTTGGCAGCCAGAACAGGGGTCATCATTAGAGATGAACGAACTTTCGAAAGTTTGGTCTATTTCGAACGTTCAAACTAATGGAAAGTTCGAAAGTTCGAAAACGGACCCACTAAAGTCAAATAGTTCAAAAAATTTGAATGAAATACAATTAAAATATCAATGGGACCTCAGAAATGGTCTGGGAACACTTCGATATCCAGGACTTTCGAAAAATTATATACTCTCACGCGCGCTACTTTCGAGCTCTCGAGTTTGAACATTCAAATTATCCAATAAAACACAGCAGATCGATAATGGATATTTCTTGCGTATTGGTATAATAGACATTACTCTTGGATTCGATAATTGGATATTTACTTGCGTATTGGTATATAGACATTTTACTTGCAGATTCGATAATTCGATATTTACTCGCGTATTGGTATAATAGATATTACTTGCGTATTGGTTATTTCATATTACTCCCGCATTGGTATAATAGACATTTTAATTGCTTATTCGTTTATTCCATATTTACTCACGCATTGGTATAATAGACATTTTACTTGCTTATTCGTTATTCCATATTACTCGTGTATTGGTATAATAGACATTTTATAGCATATTCGTTATTTCGATTTTACTTGCATAGTTGGTGCCGGAAACGTGGTCTGCCCCTGGGAAACTCTGTTCTGGTGCCGGAACAGGGCTTTTCGCCCTGGGAACTCTGTTCTGGTGGCCGGAACAGGGCTTTTCACCCTGGGAACTTTGTTCTGGTGGCCGAAACTGGAGTCAGCAGCCTGGGAACTGTGTTCTGGTGGCCGGAACAGGGTCTGCACACTGGGAACTTGTTTCGGTGGCGTGAAATGGGGGTTTTCACCTAGGAACTGTCAGGGAGATTCAAAAAAGTTCTTATCATTTAAAATGGTGCTAATTTTGCCCCAACCAATCAGATCTTATTTAACATTTAAAACTAACATCTGATTGGTTGGGACAATATTAGCACCATATTTAACGATAAGAACTTTATTGAATAACCCTGTATGTTCAGGTGGGCGGAACAGGGGTCTGAACCTGGAACTCTGTTTGGTGGCCGGAATGGGAGTCTGCAACACGGGAAACTATGTTCTGGTGGCTGGAAACGGATTTTTCACCCTGGGAACTGGTTCTGGTGGCCAGAACGGGGCTTTCACCCTGGGAACTCTGTTCTGGTGGCCGGAATGGGGCTTTTCACCCTGGGAACTGTGTTTTGGTGGCTGGTGGAACAGGGGTTTTCCACCTGGAAACTGTGTTCTGTGGCGGAACGTGGTTTTCACCTGGGAACTGTGTTCTGGTGGCCGGAACAGGGCTTTTACCCTGGGAACTTTGTTCTGGTGGCGAACAGGGGTCTGCAGCCTGGGAACTCTGTTTGGTGGCCGAACAGGGGTCTGCACCCGGGAAATGGGTTCTGGTGGCCGGAAACGGGTCGCACACTGGGAACTCTGTTTGGTGGCTGAAATGGGGGTTTTCAACCTGGGAAACTTGTTCGGTGGCCAGAACAGGGGTCTGCATCCTTGGAACTCTGTTTTAGTGGCCTGAACGGGGGTTTTCACCCTGGGAACCTCGTTCTGGTGGCCGGACGGGGCTTTCACCCTGGGAACTGTGTTCTGGTGGCCGGAACAGGGTTTTCACAGTGGGAACTGTGTTCTGGTGGCTGAACCGGGGTTTTCACTCTGGAAACTGTGTGTTTGGTGGCTGAACGGGGCTTTTCACCCGGGAACTGTGTTCTGGTGGCCGGAACAGGGCTTTTCACCCTGGGACTGTGTTCTGGTGGCCAGGAACGGCTTTTTACACCTGGAAACTTTGTTGTGGGGCCGAAACAAGGAGTCTGCAGCCTGGGAACTCTGGTTGGTGGCCATAACAGGGTCTACACCCTGGGAACTGTGTTCTGGTGGCCAGAACAGGGGCTTGTACACTGGGAACTCTATTCTGGTGGTGAAATTGGGGTTTTCAACTGGGAACTCTTCTGGTGGCCTAACAGGGGTCGCATCCTTGGAACTCTGTTTTAGTGGCCTTAACAGGGGTTTTCACTCTGGGAAACTCTGTCTGGTGGCGGTGGAAGGGGTCTGCAGCCTGGGAATGTGTTCTGGTGGCCGGAACTGGGCTTTTCACCCTGGGAACTCTGTTCTGGTGGCCGAAACAGGGCTTTTCACCCGGAAACTCTATTCAGGTGGTCGGAACAGGGCTTTTCACCCTGAGAACTCTGTTTGGCGCCCAGGACAGGGGTCTGCACACTGGGAACTCTGTTCTGGTGGCCTGAACGGTGGTTTTCACCTTGAGTACTCTGTTCTGGTGGCCGGAACAGGGTCTACACTCTGGGAACTCTGTTTGGTGGCCGGAAGGGCATCTGATCCTGGGAACTATGTTCGGTGGATGGTGGAACAAGGTTTTGCACCTGGGAACTCTGTTCTGGTGAAGGAAACAGGGGTTTTCACCCTAGGAACTGTCGAGGAGATTCAATAAAAGTTCTTATCATTTAAAATGGTGCTAATTTTGCCCCAACCAATCAGATCTTATTTAACATTTGAAAGCTAAACATTGATTGGTTGGGGCAATATAAGCTCCATATTTAACGATAAGAACTTTATTGAATAACCCTGATGTTCAGGTAGCCGGAACAGGGGTCTGAACCCTGGAACTGTGTCTGTTGTCCGGAACAGGGCTTTTCACCCTGGGAACTCTGTTTTGGTGTCCGGAACAGTGCTTTTCACCCTGGGAACTCTGTTCTGGTGGCCGGAACAGGACTTTTCACCCTGGGAACTCTGTTCTGGTGGCCGGAACAGGGTTTTTCACCCTGGAACTGTGTTCTGGTAGCTGGAACGTGGCTTTCACCCTGGGAACTGTGTTCTGGTGGCCGGAATAGGCGTCTGCACCCTGGGAACTATGTTCTGGTGACTGGAATGGGGGGTTACACCCTGGGAACTGTGTTCTGGTGGCGGAACAGGGCTTTTCACACCCTGGGAACTGTGTTCTGGTGGCCGGAACAGGGCTTTTTACCCTGGAAACTTTGTTCTGGTGGCCGAAACTGGAGTCAGCAGCCTGGGAACTGTGTTCTGGTGGCCGGAACAGGGGTCTGCACACTGGGAACTCTGTTCGGTGGCTGTGAAATGGGGGTTTTCACCCTAGAACTGTCAGGGAGATTCAAAAAAGTTCTTATCATTTAAAATGGTGCTAATTTTGCCCCAACCAATCAGATCTTATTTAACATTAAAGCTAACATCTGATTGGTTGGGACAATATTAGCACCATATTTAACGATAAGAACTTTATTGAATAACCCTGTATGTTCAGGTGGCCGGAACAGGGGTTGAACCCTGGGAACTCTGTTTTGGTGGCGGAATGGGAGTCTGCAACACGGGAACTATGTTCTGGTGGCTGGAACAGGATTTTTCACCCTGGGAAACTGTGTTCTGGTGGCCAGAACGGGGCTTTCACCCTGGAACTCTGTTCTGGTGGCCGGAATGGGCTTTTCACCCTGGGAACTGTGTTTTGGTGGCTGGAACAGGGGTTTTCACACCTGGAAACTGTTGTTCTGGTGGCCGGAACGTGGCTTTTCACCCTGGGAACTGTGTTTGTTGGCGGAACAGGCTTTTTCACCCTGGGAACTGTGTTCTGGTGGCTGGAACAGGGCTTTTCACCCTGGGAACTTGTTCT
>JAACNH010001639.1:33945-56393 GCA_019447015.1 Hymenochirus boettgeri | reverse complement strand
AAAAAAAAACGGTAGGTTAGTGGGAGGCAGGAGATGGGCGTAGAAAGGTAGTTAAAGGTGTAGTGGGCTATGTTTAACCTTTGATCAAACTCTAACTGCTAACTTTGTTAGAGGAACATAAGGTTATTATTGAATATTTACTGGGGAAAAGGTTGTGACTTTCACTGACAAACAAGCCATCCTGTAGGACACATGATTATTATGATACGTACATTATTAAAGTCCATCAGCCTCATTCTAATCGAATTTAAAAGCAGGTGCCCCAGGACCACCCTGTAAAATTAAGGGAATTAGATTGACTCCAGACACTTGTTCCTTGACATGTCTTAATATCTTATATTCAGATATTAAAATAGTCGTGTCCTGGAGACAATAGATAGTATATCTTTACATTATTTAATACTGATCATTGTGTGTTACTGATACGACATTCTCAAAGGAAATATCTGCTTAAGAATAATAGATATTAGTTAGCTGGGAAATGAGTTTGGCCAACATAACCCCCAGGGTTATTCAATAAAAGTTCTTATTATTTAAAATGGTGCTAATTTTGCCCCAACCAATCAGATGTTAGCTTTCAAATGTTAAATAAGGATCTGATTGGTTGGGGCAAAATTAGCACCATTTTAATGATAAGAACTTTTTGAAATCTCCCTGATTGTTTGGTATGTGGCAGTACCGGTGGCTCAGTGGGTCAAATTATTTTTTGTAGCTCTGAGTCCTGGTTCAAAGCCTCCCTCGTCTTAAATTGAAGAGTTTGAATGTTCTCTCTGAGCTTGGGAGGGGTTTCCTCCGGGTTCTCGGGTGTTCCCCCAATTATTAAGATAAGTTGTGTGTGAAATAAACGGATTAGTTTGTAAGATATGTGGGGCAGGCGTCTAACTTGATTGTATCAAATCATTGTAAGAAAATGTTTCAGTGCCAGAAAAAAAAAATGTATTTCCAATTCCTCCGGCCCTGTCAAAGTACTGAAGAGCCAGAGGTACAGAATTTGTCTACATTCGAGTCATCTAAACCCAAACAAAGGTCAATGAAGTTATGTAGAAAAGGACAAAGCCTAGACAAGGTAGAACAGGAACAGGGATCTTAATATCATGTTAGGGGTGGGGTTGGACTTACAATGTATTTCCCTGGATATATACAGTAATAGTATAATGGGACATAAACTGTCTGGATGTATAAATGTACTCAGTTCATGGTGTGGATGTGGTTGTGTAGTTATATGGCGTATTCTGTGCATTGGTGTGATGTGGTGTTGTAGTTATATGGACAGTATTCTGTAATGGTGTGATGTGGTGTGTGTTATATAGCCGTATTTGTCATGGGTGATGTGGTGTGTCGTTATACGGCAGTATTCGTCATGGTGATGTGGTGTGTAGTTATTGGAAGTATTCAGTCAGGGTGTGATGTGGTGTGTAGTTCATGGCAGTATTCTGTCATGGTTATGTGGTGTGTAGTTATATGGCAGTATTCAGTTCTGGTGTGATGGGGGTGTGTAGTTATATGGCCGTATTTGTTCATGGTGTGCTGTGGTGTGTAGTTATATGCAGTATTCAGTTCAGGGGTGATGTGGTGTGTAGATGATATAGCTGTATTCGTTCATGGTGTGATTGTGGTGTGTAGTTATATGGCAGTTATTCTGTTCATGGTGTGATGTGGTGTGAGTTGTATTGCAGTACTCTGTTCATGGTGTGATGTGGAGTGTTGTTATAGCGTGTACTATGTTCGTGGTGACAATGTGTGGTTGTGTCGGCTGTACAATGTTGAGTGGTGTAACAATGTGTAGTTTGTCGATGTACTATGTTCATGGGGTGACAATGTGTAGTTGTGTAGCTGTTACTATTCCGCTGATGGTGTGACAATGTGTGAGAAACAAAACAAAAACAAAAAAAAAAAAAAAAAAAAAAAAAAATAAAAAAAAAAAAAAAAAAAAATAAAACTTGTGTAGCTGTACTATGTTATGGTGTGACAATGGGTCGTTGTGTAGCTGATACTATGATGAGGTGTGACAATGTGTAGTTCTGTAGCGTATTACTGATGTTCATGGGTGACAATGTGTAGTTGGGTAGGCTGGTACTATGCTGATGGGGTGACAAATGTGTAGTTGTGTAGCTGTACTATGTTCATGGTGTGACAATGGTAGTTGGTAGCTGTTACTCTGATGATGGTGTGAACAATGGTTAGTTCTGTAGCTGATATATGTTCATGGTGGGACAATGGGAGTTGTGTAGCTGTACATGCGATGGTGTGACAAGTGTAGTTGTGTAGCTGTACATTGCTGTGGTGGACAATGTGTAGTTGTTATAGTTAGTGGTGGACAATGTGTAGTTGTGTGGCGTACTATGTTCGTGGTTGTGAACAATGTGTCGTTGTAGAGCTGACTATGTTCATGGTGTGACAATGTGTAGTTGTACAAGCTGTGACTATGGGTCATGGTGTGACAATGTGTAGTGTACATCTGTACTATGTTCATGTGTTGGACAAAGTGTGTAGTTGTACAGCCCTTTGTACTATGTTCAAGGTGTGATGATGTATTAGTGTGTAGCTGTACTATGTGCGTGGTGTGACAATGTGTGTTGTAGGCTGTACTATATTCATGGTGTGACAATGTGTAGTGTGAGCTGTACTATGTTATGTGTGACCATGGGTAGTTTGGTAGCTGGACTATGTTCGTGTGTGAGAATGTGTAGTTGTGTAGACTTGCTATTGCGATGGTTGTGACAATGTGTAGTTGTACTATTGTTCGTGTTGTGACAATGTGTTAGTTGTGTGAGCTGTCTATGCGTGATGGGTGTGTGACAATGTGTTATTGTGGAGCTGCTACTATGTCATGTGCGGGGACAATGTGTAGTTGTACAGCGTACTATGGTTCAGGTGTGTGGACAATGTGTAGTTGTTAGCTGTACCTAGATTCATGGTGTGACAATGTGGGTAGTTGTACGTAGCTGGACTGATGTTCAAGGGGTGATATGTAGGTTGTGTAGCTGTACTATGTTCGGGGGTGACAAGTGTAGTGTGTTGCTGTTACTATTTCATGGTGTGTGTGAGCATGTGTGAGTTGGTTGTCGGTACTATGTTCATGGTGGCAATCGGTAGTTGGAGCGACTTGTCATGTGATGGTGTGACATAGGTGTAGTGTGTGTATCTGTTTACTATTGCTTGATGTTGTTGACAATGTGTAGTTTGTAGCTGCTATGTTCATGGTGTGACAATGTGTCAGTTGTGAATGTACTATGTTCATTGTGAATGTGTAAAGTGTGAGTGTATAGCGATCGTTGGTATGTGTGTGACAATGTGTAGTTGTAGCTGTAATATGTTCATGGGTGTGACAAGTGGGTAGTTGTGTAGCGGTTTACTTGTTCTGGTGTGACAATGGGCTTAGTTGTAGCTTACTATGTTTCATGGGTGACTGTGTAGTTTGTTAGCTTTACTATGCTGAGGGTGTGACAACTGTAGTTGTTGCTGAGGTACTATATCATGCGTTATGGTGTGACCAATGTGTAGTTGTGTTGTACTAGGTTCATGGTGTGATAAAAATGTGTAGTGTGTGCGATGTACGGGGATGTTTGTGTTGTTGCAAGTGTGTTTGATACGTAACATTAGGGTGTCAATGGTTGTGTAGCGTGTACTAGTCATGGTGTTGTGTGACATGGAGTGACTGCTGGTTTGACATTGTTGTAGTTGTATTATGTCTATTCATGGTGTGACAATGTGTAGGGTAATGATCTTAGTGTACAGTTGTAGCTGTCTATGTAATGGGGTTTGTGGACATTTAGTGATGCTGTACGTTCCTTGTGTGTGTGTGTAGCTGTATATGCTGATGGTGTGACAATGGTAGTTGTAGCTGTACTTATATGCTATGTGTGTGACAATGTGTAGTTGTATGTTACAGTTAGGTGTAAGAAATGTGTAGTGTGTAGCTGTACTATGTTCATGGTGTGACAATGTGTAGTGTAAGCTGTACTATGTTACAGTGGTGATGACATGTGTAGGTTAGAGTACTATGTTATGGGTGACAATGATGTAGTTGTTTCAGCTGTATATCTGTGTACAAGTGGTGTGGACAATGTTGGTCAGTTGTGTAGCTGTCGATTGCTGATGTGTGTGAGAATGGGTAGTTGTGTAGCTGTACTAGTTCGTGGTGTGACAGATTGTATCTCTAGTCACAGGGTGATAATCTTAGGTGTAAGTGATATGGTGGTGACAATGTAGTTGTAATGCTTCTATGGTGTGATGAATGTTAGTTGTTAGTCTGTTACTATGTTCATGGTATGAACAAGTGTCGTTGTGCGCTGTACTATGTTTATGGTGTTGACAAGGTGTAGTTGTGTAGCGTGTACATGTTCGTGGTGTGACAATGTGTAGTGTGGTAAGTGTACTATGTTGTTGGGGGGTGTGGACAAGTCATGGTGTAAAGTGTAGTGTGTAGTTCTATGTTCAGTGTGGGGACATGAGTTGTGTGCTGTACTATGTTCATGTAGGTACAATGTGTATGTTGCGTGTTACATGTATACTGGTAAAATGTGTAGTTGGTCGGACCATTGATTGTCGTTAGTTGTGACTATTTGATGTGTGACATGAGGTACGATGTCATGTGTAACTGTGTAGCTGTACATGTTGATGGGGTGTACCAGTGTGTATGTTGTGCACTATTGTTTTTCTATGGGTGACAAGTTGTGTAGTGTACTATGTTGATGTGTGTTGTGCCAATGTGTAGTTGTGTAGCTGTTGTCTATGTTGACCTGGTGTGACATGTGTCGTGTACTGTACTATGTTATCGGTGTGGACAATGGGTGTTGTGTAGCTGGTACTATGTTTGATGGGTGTGACAATGTGTAGTTGTAGCTATACTATGTTTGTATGTTGACAATGTGTAGTGTTGTATAGTGTACTTGTTCGATGGTGTGACAATGGGTGTAGGGTTGTAGCTGTACTATGTTCGTGGTTGTGACAAGTGGTAGTTTGTGCTACGACTCTGTTTCATGGGTGACAATGTGTAGGTTGTATAGCTGTTACTTGTTCATGGTGTGACAATGTGTGAGTTGTTGCAGACTGTATAGTGTTGCATGGGTGTGACAAGTGTTAGTTGTTAGCTGTACTTGTTATGTGGTGACAATGTGTAGTTGTATAGCTGTACTGTGTTGTTGTGATGTCGTGACAATGTGTATGGTTAGCTGTGTAGTGTGTTGACAAGTTGTAGCTTATGTTATGGTGTTCGACCATTGTCGTTAGTGTAGCTGTCTATGTTATGGTGACAATGTGTAGTGTGTTAGCTCGTATATTGTTCATGGCTTTGACAAGTGATGTGTGTATAGCTGTACATGTTTGGTTGTTTGGACCAATGTGTAGGTTGTAGCTGGTTAATAGTGTCATGGTGTGACAATGTGGGTGTATATGTGTAATGTGTTTGATGGTTGTGTGTGTGACATGTTGTTGTAGTTGTACAGTGTACTGTTCATGGTGTGGTTGGTGTGTGACAATGTGTAGTTGTGTAGCTCTGTACTATGTTGTGGTGTGACAGTGTGTAGTTGTATAGCTTTGGACATAGTTGCGTGGGTGTGAAAATGTGGTAGTGTGTCAGTTACTATGTTTCATGGGTGTGACAATGGGTAGTTTGTGTAGCTGTACTATGTTCGTGGTGTGACAATGTGTAGTTGTGTAGCTGTACTATGTTCATGTGTGTGGACAATGTGTATGGTATACTTTTGGTTTATAGGGGACCATGTGTTGTGTGGATAGATTACTTATGTTCATGGTGTGACAATGTGTAGTTGTGGAAGCTGTAATTTGGTCAGCGTGTGACACATGTTGTTGACTGAATGTGTAGCGAGGTTGTGTAGGTGTATATGTTCTGGTGTATGTCAATAGGTGTGCTGTACTATCCTTAGTGGTGTAGTGTTGTTATAGCTGTACTATGTTCATGAGTGTGACAATGTGTAGTGGTTGTATCTGATGTTGTGAAATGTGTAGTTGTCCAGTGTATGTGCGGTACTATGTCAGTGTTTTGTTGTTTGTGACAAGTGGTAGTTGGTAGCTGTACATGTTTACATGGTGTGACAAGGTGTAGTTGTGTAAGCGTACTATGTTTGTAGTGTGTCAATGGGTAGTTGTAATCGTTAGCTTGTCATGGTGCTGTGATGTAATGTGTAGTGTGCAATGTGTAGTTGTACAGGAGTTACTATGTTCATGGTGATGATAATGTGTAGTTGTGACAATGTGTTTATGTTTGGTCAGTCCGTGTCGATGTGCTTTTGTTGGTGATCATCTGTGTTGTTACAGCTGTTATCGTGTCCCTGTGCTTGCGTGTCGTTGTGCTGTGTAGTTGTTCCCACAGCTGACTCCTCATGGTCTGGTGTGTCCTGTGTGACGTTGTGACCAATGTGTCGTGTGTTAGCTTGTTACTATGTCATGGGTCGATAATGTGTAGTGTTGTGACATGTGTAGTTGTGTGTGTACTATGTGTCATGGTGGCGGTGACACACGTTAGTTGAGTGTCAGCTATGTACATGTGTAATGGGTGTGATAAGGTGTAGTTGATGACAATGTGTAGTTGTGTAGCTGTTCTATGTTCATGGTGTGATAATGTGTAGTTGTGACATGTGTACGTTGTGTAGTTCTTAGATTGATGTTTCAATCAGGGTGTGACAATGTGTGTGTACAGAGTACGTATTCTGGTGGACATGTGTAGTTTGTGACAAGTGTGTAGTGTGGAGTGTTCTGGGATGATGTGTGATAATGTGTAGTTGTACAGCTGTACTATGTTCATGGTGTGATAATGTGTAGTTGTGACAATGTGTAGTTGTACAGCTGTTTCGGTCATGTTGTCGGATGGTGAAAATGTGTAGTTGTGACAATGTGTGTGAGTGTGTAGCTGTTCTATGTTCATGGTGTGATAAGTGTAGTTGTCGCACAATGGTGTAGGTGTGTGAGTGTTCTTGTTCATGGTGTGATATTGTTGTGTAATGCTATTGTGACCAAATGTGTAGTGTGTAGCTGTTACTAGTGCGCTGCGATGGAGCCCGAGTTGTGACAAAGCGTAGTTTGTAGCAGATGCTAACTCTGTGCATGGGAAAGTGTGGTACAGCTACGTTTTATCAGGGTTACTATAATGGTGTGATAATTGGTGGTTGTAGTTGTGACAATGTGTAGTTGTGTAGGCTGTTACTATGTTCATGGATGTGAGAATGTGTAGTTGTACGCTGTACTGTTGGTGTGAATCATGTGAGTTGGAACAATGTGTAGTTGTACAGCTTGTACTCTGTTCATGGTGTGGATAATGTAGTTGTGACAATGGGTAGTTGTGTAGCTTGTCAATTGTTCATGCGTGTGATACTAGTGAGTGTACACTGGTACTATGTTCATGGGTGTGATATGTGGTTGTAAGTGTGGCAGGACATGTTCAGTGTGTGTGGACAAGTGTATGTTGACAGGTACTATGTTCATGGTATGTGTGGATAATGTGTAGTTGTGACAATGCGGTAGTAATGTATCATTGTGTTGTAGTCATTGATAGGTGTTGCAATTGTGTAGTTGAACGCATGATTTTTCAAGGGATAAGTGTGTAGTTGTGACAATGTGTGAGGTTGTGTAGCTGTACTATGTTCAAGTGTGACAATGTGTAGTTGTGTAGATGTTCTATGTTCATGGGTGTGACAATGTGTAGTTGTGTAGCGTGTACTATGTTCGATGGCCTAGTGGACAAGGTAGTGTGTAGCTGTATACATTTGTGATGTTCATGGCGTGTGACAATGTGTAGTTGTACAGCTGTACATCGTTCATGGTGTGATATGTGTAGGTGCTGGTAGTGACACTGTACATGTTCCATGTTATGTGTGTGACAGCTGTTTACTATGTGTCATGGTGTGATCAATGTGGTTTGACATGTGTACTTGTGTCAGTGCTGCTGTAGTGGGGTGACAAGTGTAGTTGTGTAGCTGTACGAGTTCAGGTGTGTGTGGCAATTGTATTGTACCGTTGTTAGTTCATGCTGGGTGACGAGTAGTGTATCATGCGGTATTGTAATGATAATGTGTATGCAATTGTGGACAATGTGTAGTTGTGTAGCTGTTCTATGTCATTGTGTGACAATTGTGTATGTTGGTAGCTGTACTATGTTTGTCGCCAGGAGAGTAGGTGTGACAATGTGAGTTGTACAGCTTGTTACTATGTTCATGGTGTGACATGTGTAGTTGTGTGCGTGTTACTATGCTGATTGTGCTTGTGACAAGTGAGTGTGTAGCGTGGTACTATGTTCATGGTGTGATAATGTGTAGTTGTGACAATGTGTAGTTGTGTAGCTGTTCTATGTTCATGTGTGTGGACAATGTGTAGTTGATACAGACGTACTATGTTCATGGGTGATAAATGTGTAGTTGTGACAATGTGTAGTTGTGTAGCTGTTCTATGTTAATGGTGTGACAATGTGTAGTTGTGTAGCTGTACTATGTTCATGGTGTGATAATGTGTAGTTGTGACAATGTGTAGTTGTACAGCTGTACGTATGTTCATGGTGTGACAATGTGTAGTTGTGACAATGGTGTAGTGTGTAGCTGTGTCTATGTTCAGGGTGTGTTGTTGTGACAATGTGTAGTTGTGTAGCTGTACTATGTTCATGGTGTGTGACAATGTGTAGTTGTACAGCTGTACTATGTTCATGGTGTGATAATGTGTAGTTGGACTAATGTGTAGTTGTGTAGCTGTTCTATGTTCATGGTGTGACAATGTGTAGTTGTGTAGCTGTACTATTTTCATGGTGGGACAAGTGTAGTTGTACAGCTGTACTATGTTCATAGTGTGGACAATGTGTAGTGTGTAGCTGTACTATGCTGATGGTGTGACAATGTGTAGTTGTGTAGCTGTACTATTGCTGATGGTGGTGTGACAATGTGTGTTGTTATATGTTCGTGGTTGTGACAATGTGTAGTTGTGTGGCTGTACTATGTTCGTGGTGTGACAATGTGTAGTTGTAGAGCTGTACTATGTTCATGGTGTGACAATGTGTAGTTGTACAGCGTACTATGTTCAAGGTGTGATGATGTATAGTTGTGTAGCTGTACTATGTTCGTGGTGTGACAATGTGTAGTTGTGTAGCTGTCTATGTTCATGGTGTGACAATGTGTAGTTGTGTAGCTGACTATGTTCATGTGTGTGACAATGTGTAGTTGTACAGCTGTACTATGTTCATGGTGTGCAATGTGTAGTTGTGTAGCGACTAGTTATGGGGTGAATGTGTAGTTGACAATGTGTAGTTGTACACCTGTACTATGTTCATGGTGTGATAATGTGTAGTTGTGACAATGTGTAGTTGTGTAGCTGGACTCTAATAAGTTTATTTCAAACAAGGAGGAGTAGAGACACTGAGGACCATTGAGGACATGAGGTATTATAAGTGATTGTGAAATGCCACAGAAATAACATTGACTGTTTGTTAATGGAGTGTGTGGAGGACTGTCTGGTTTATTGTATTTACACTAGAAACTAGGCAGTGTGCACGGTTGTAGTAAACCCCTGAAGGGAATGATCTCTTAGTGGAATTGACTGTCTGAGTCTAGTTTTCACTCTTCTCTCTATGGATTCCTGTTAAATCTGCCACATAGGTTCATATAATACAGGGACTTTGGGTTTTGGATTCAGGGTGGATCACCACCATGTAAAGATTATAGACCTGGATTGGTTTAATTATTCAATAATCCATATTCCCTCTGCATTGTTCATTGTCAAGTGCAGTCATCTGAATGGGCCCTGCAGTTTAGATCAGTTTGTCCAGTCATATTCCCCCCATATCTGTGGGGCTTGAGTTAGATTAAGGACATGAAGTTTAGTTCTTAAAGAACTAAAGACGCTAATTATCCTACGGATCTCTCCATTATTTCTTATCAGAATTGAAAGATCCAGTCGGTTGACCAGCGAAACGTCTTCAAGAACAAAACTTCAAGTGAAGTTGACCTTACTGAATACAACAATAGATACAGTGACCTGGATGAATGAATATTACACATATACCATGACCTGAATGAATGAATATTACAGATATACCCTGACCTGGATGAATGAATATTACAGATATACCATGACCTGGATGGATGAATATTACAGATATACCCTGACCTGGATGGATGAATATTACAGATATACCGTGACCTGGATGGATGAATATTACAGATATACCGTGACCTGGATGGATGAATATTACAGATATACGTGACCTGGATGGATGAATATTACAGATATAACGTGACCTGGATGGATGAATATACAGATATACAGTGAGGATGAATGAATATTACAGATATACAGTGACCTGGGATGAATGAATATTACAATATACCATGACCTGAATGAATGAATATTCAGATATACCATGACCTGGATGGATGAATATACAGATATACCTGACCTGGATGAATGAATATTACTGATATACCATGACCTGATGAAGAATTTACAGATATACCATGACCTGGATGAATGAATATTTACGATATACCCTGACCTGGATGAATGAATATTACAGAGTATACCATGACATGGATGGATGAATATTACAATATACCATGACCTGGATGGATGAATATTACAGATATACCATGAGCAGGGACGGATGAAATATTACAGAATACCCTGACCTGGATGGAGGAATTACAGATATACCGTGACCTGGGAATGATATTACAGATATACCGTGGACCTGGCCCCATGATGAATATAATATATACCGTGACCTTGATAATGATATTACACATATACCATGACCGGATGAATGAATATTACCAAGAATACCCTGACTTGGATGAATGAATATTACAGTATACCGTGACCTGGATGAATGAATATTACAGATATACCATGACCTGGATGAATGAATATTACAGATATACCATGACCTGGATGGATGAATATTACAGATATACCGTGACCTGGATGGATGAATATGACAGTTATACCATGCCCTGGATGAATATATATTACAGATATACCATAACCTGGATGAAAAAAAATGTACAAATATACCGTGACCTGGATGGATGAATATTACAGATATACCGTGACCTGGATGGATGAATATTACAGATATACCGTGACCTGGATGAATGAATATTACAGATATACCATGACCTGGATGAATGAAATTACAGATATACAATGACCTGGATGGATGTATATTACGATATACCATGACCTGGATGGACGAATATTACAGATATATACCATGACACTGATGAACGAATATTACAGATATACCGGACCTGGATGAAATATACAGATATACCATGACCTGGATGGATGAATATTACAGATATACCATGGACGGATGAACGAATATTACAGATATACCGGACCGGATTGAATGAATATTACAGATATACGGTGACTGGATGGATTGTATATACAGATATACCGGACTGATGAACGAAATTAAGATTACCATGACCTGGATGGATATGAATATTACAGATTACCGGACCTGGATGAATGAATAGTACAGATATACCGTGCCTGGATGAGATGAATATTACAGATATACCATATTACCTGGATGGATGAATATTAACAGACTAATCATGACCTGAGTGAATATTAGAGAATACCATGACCTGGATGGATGAATATTACAGATATACCATACCTGGGATGGATGAATATACAGATATACCGTGACCTGAATGAATGATATTACAGATATACCCATGACCTGAGGAATAATATTACGATATACATTACCTGGATGGATGAATATTAAGATATACCATGCCTGGATGGATGAAATTACAAGATATACCTGGACTTGGATGGATGAATATTACAGATATACGTGACCGGGATGAATGAATATACAGATATACCATGGACCTGGATGAATGAAATATGCAGATATACCATGACTAGATGAATGAAATTACAGATATACCATGACCTGGATGGATGAATATTACAGAATACCATGACCTGGATGAATTATATTACAGATATTACCATGACCTGGATGAATGAATATTACAGATATACCGTGACCTGGATGAATGAATATTACAGATATACCGTGACCTGGATGGATGAATATTACAGATATACCGTGACCTGGATGGATGGAATATTACAGATATAAACATGACCTGGATGAATGAATATTACAGAATACCGTGACCTGGATGGATGAATATTACAGATATACCGTGACCTGGATGGATGAATATTACAGATATTTACAGTGACTTGGATGGATGAATTACAAGATATACCATGACCTGGATGAATGAATATTACAGATATGCCATGACCTGGATGAATGAATATTAACAGATTACCGTGACCTGGATGAATGAATATTTACAGTATACCGTGACCTGGATGGATGAATATTACAGATATCCGTGACCTTGGATGGAATGAAGATAAAGATATAACATTGACATGGATGGAATGAATATTACAGATATACCGTGACGATGGATGAAATACAGAATACCGTGACGAGAATGAATATTACAGAATAACATGCTGGATGAATGAATATTACAGATATACCATGAACTAGATGAATGAATATTACCGATATACCATGACCTCGATGGATGTATATTACAGATATACCGTGACCGGATGGATGAATATACAGATATACCGTGACCTGGATGAAGAATATTACAGATATACCATGACCTGGATGAAGGATATGACAGTATACTGACCTGGATGGAGAATTTACAGATATACCGTGACCTGGATGAATGATTTACATATATACGTGACCGGAGAATGAATATTAAGATATACCATGACCTGGAGAATGAATATTACAGAGATACCGTGACCTGGATGATGAATATACAGATATACCGTGATCATGGATGAATGAATATTACAGATATACCGTGCCTGGATGAATGAATATTACAGCTATACCATGACCTGGATGGATGAATATTACAGATATACCATGACCTGGATGAATGAAACATTACAGATATACCGTGACCTGGATGGATGAATATTACAGATATACCGTGACCTGGATGAATGAATATTACAGATCTAACCAGACTGGATGAATGAATATTTACAGATATACCGTGACCTGGATGGATGAATATACAATATACCATGACCTGGATGAATGAATATACAGATATACCGTGACTGGATGAATGAATATACAGATATACCATGTCTGGAGAATGAATATTACAGATATACCATGACCAGGGATGGATGATTACAGATATACCATGAACTAGATGAATGAATATTACAGATATACCGTGACTGGATGGAGTGAATATACAGATATACATGAACTAGAGAATGAATATTACAGATATACCATGAACTAGATGAATGAATATTACAGATATACCATGAACTAGATGAATGAATATTACAGATATACCATGAGCTAGATGAATGAATATTACAGATATACCATGAACTCGATGAATGGGATCCTTTACATGCATATTCCCCCATACTGCTGCATAGCCATAAATTGCTCTGGGATGTTGTTATAATATATTTGCTGTTGGTTTTCCACAGTGGTTAGAAAGACCCTGTCTATATGTCTATATTGCAGCTTTATACAAATGGCAACCTTCATAATGATACAAATCTACCGATAAAAATGTTCAAATGTTCTGAACTGCAGAACACTACAAAACTGCTCTGATTGAGCAACAGAATAAGGCAACATTGTAGCCCTACTTACAGTATTTCAAAAAAGCCCAACTGTGGCCTCGTCCCATGTCACATGATTAAAAATCGGTTCTTCATTTAGATGTATTGGTCTAAAATATACTATGAATTATAAAGGGACCTGGTAAAGAGACAAGTCTCCTGGGAATATTAAATATGCAGTACACATACTGGTGGTATCTCTACTTGGGTAAAGATTGATTGTCCTGTCTGTGGTCTCCATGTGTTAATTCGAATGTAGAAATACAGATATCACAGAGGTCCCAGAATGCCTTGCGTTTTTCTACTATACTGTATCTCCTTCCAAATGGGGCTGTAGAATTTCCGCAAGATTGAAAAGAGGAAAGTCATTAAAAAATGAAATATGTGGTTTGATTCTGTCCTTCTATTCGGCCTTCTTATCACTGCTGATCAGTTACGTAACTCCATTAATAATTGGCATCGGATAC
The DNA here is from genome assembly GCA_019447015.1 of Hymenochirus boettgeri. Taxonomy (NCBI): domain Eukaryota; kingdom Metazoa; phylum Chordata; class Amphibia; order Anura; family Pipidae; genus Hymenochirus; species Hymenochirus boettgeri. Next base: position 42,258 of record JAACNH010001639.1, on the reverse strand, counting down.
TTTCAGAAAATTCTTGATAAGGACACCTAATAATGCACTCAAAAGATTGCTGATATGACTATCATTCCATTCGACCTTACTATTAAAGGCAAAGCAAAATGTTCATTGTCTTACAAATGGTAACCTACATTAATTGCAACATGGAGTGATCCAATCACCCCAACCTATTTAATAGCTGGTCTAGATGAAGGAAAGAAATCCACTTGAAACTAATGTATTAGCAGCAAAAATGTTCAAAATGTTCAAAATTAGTCCTTACTGGTGCCAAACATGCCAACTATGGTCTCCATACAAGTGTCCTCTATAGAGCTCTCTCATAACGTTCAAATAGATATCTAGCTTCTCTGTATCTTAAATTTTAAAGCTATACTTCTTTGTCTGTCCCGACTGTTCGAGTCTGTGACATTCACTTAATGTGCTATGTAAGTCCCACCCCCCCAAAAAATGATCTTTTCTGAAGTTAGTTACAGACCTGTAACCATTTTGTTTCCCGTCCTCTCCCTATTGATACATTAGTAGTAGAGAATTGTACCATGTTGCCATTGATGAAAGTAGGGACATCTATATTTCTAAAAATATAAAAATAATCCCTTAATTGGCTAACTAAAATGCATTGAAAATGCAAGCTTCGAAGCACTAGGCTCTTCTCAGGATGATACAATACTGAATCTTGTTAATCACACGTGTTTAATACTAGAACAAAGACGTTCTGACCTTACACAGAGGTTATCTTTTGCCCCATCCTGATTGGCAATGGCTGTCGTAAATACACAGTAACATGCCAATTCATGATACAGGTAGAATAAAGAAATTAGCAAAGGTGACAAAAGTTTCATCACACGAATCATATCTCATCCAGGTCCGGTATATCGAATATTCATCATGCCAGGGTCCGTTATAATTCTCGGTAATATTTATGTCATCCGGTCACGGTATATCTGTAATATTCATACATCACAGGTACAGGTATATATCTGTAATATTCATACATCACAGATCATGGTTATATCTGTAACTTCATTCCATCCAGGTCATGGTATATCTGCTAATAATTCATCCATCCAGGTCATGTATATCTGTAATATTTCATTCATCCAGGTCATGGTATATCTGTAATATCATTTTTCCAGGTCATGGTATACTGTAATATTATCCATCCACCCCCCAGGTCATGGTAATCTCTTAATATCATTCATCCAGGTCACGGTATATCTGTAATATTCATTCATCCAGGTCACGGTATATCTGTAATATCATTATCCAGGTCACGGTATTATCTGTAATATTCAATTATCCAGGTCACGGTATTATCTGTATAATTTCATTCATCCAGGTCACGGTATATCTGTAATTAGAATTTCATCCAGGTCACGGTATATCTGTAATATTCATTCATCCAGGTCACGATATCTGAATTCATTCATCCGGCTCACGGTATATCTGAAATTCATTCATCCAGGTCACGAGTTATATCTGTAATATCATCTTCATCCAGGTCACGGTATATCTGTATATTCATCCAATCAGGTCACGGGTTATCTGTAATATTCATCCATCCAGGTCACGGTATATCTGTAATATTCATCCATCCAGGTCACGGTATATCTGTAATATTCATCTGCATCCAGGTCACGGTTATATGTAAATTCATCCATCCAGGTCACGGGTTATATGTAATATACATCCATCCAGGCACGGTATATCTGTAATATATATCCATCAGGTCATGGTTATCTGTAATATTCTCATCCAGGTCACTGGTATATCTGTAAATATCTAGTTATCCAGGTCATGGTAAATCTGTAATATTCATCATCCAAGTCATGGTATATCAGTAATAATCATCATCTAGGTCATGGTATATCTGTAATATTCATCATCCAGGTCAGGTTAATCTGTAATATTAATCATCCAGGTCATGGTATATCTGTAATATTCATCTTATCCAGGTCATGTGTATATCTGTAATATTCATTCCATTCAAGGACACGTCATATCTGTAATATTCATAATCCAGGTAGGGTATATCTGTAATATTCATCCAATCCAGGTCATGGTATCTGTAATATTCATAATCCAGGTCATGGTATATCTGTAATATTCATCCATACAGGGCATGGTATATCTGTAATATTTCATCCACAGGTACACATGCGTATCGAAATTCATTCATGCCGTCATGGTATATCTGTTAATATTCATCCATCCGTATGGATACTGTAATATTTCATTAATCATCCAGGTCATGGTATATCTGTAATATTCATTTATCCAGGTCATGGTATATCTGTAATATTCATTCATCCAGGTCACGGTATATCTGTAATATTCATCCATCCTGGTCATGGTATATCTGTAATATTCATCCATCCAGGTCACGGTATATCTATAATTCTCATTCATCCAGGTCATGGTATATCTGTAATATTCATCCATCCAGGTCATGGTATATCTGTAATATACATTCATCCAGGTCATGGCATATCTGTTGTATTCAATTAGATCAACTGGACTTGAAGTTTAGTTCTTGAAGACGTTTCGCTAGTCATCCGACTGGCTTTCTCAATTCAGAATGACTTGTTCAAGAATCTGTGGCAATTATGTACCCTGGAAAATTCCAATTAGCATATCACAGCCAGGTGTTAAGGGCGTGATTGCATAGTGTGTTATAAGAACGCCCAGGGTAAGATGTCAAAACAGCATTGTACATGGCAGATAGTTGGTGTCGAACCCCCCACCTCTATTTGTTGTGTCCAGAGTACAGAATCCCAAATATTTAAATTCCAAAAGTTTACATTAAAACCTCTCCTTTTGCGTTCTAAAATTTCCCATGATACATTATTGACGTCATACGCATGTCACACGGCTGCAGTATTTTCTGATCGAGAGAGTGTTGGCGATTTGCAAATCTCAAGGTGCGGAGCTAAAAGCAGAAATACAGGGGAGGAGGGAGGCCAGCAAGATCCCAGTAGAAAGTAGGGTCTTTAAAGGTAGTAGACCATGCTGATAGTGGACCAAGCTGAGAGCTCTGATAGTAGACCGTGTTGAGAGTTCTGATAGTAGACCGTGCTGAGAGCTCTGATAGTAGACCACGCTGAGAGCTCTGATAGTAGACCATGTTGAGAGCTCTGATTGTAGACCATGCTGAGAGCTCTGATAGTAGACCATGCTGAGAGCTCTGATAGTAGACCATGTTGAGAGCTCTGATAGTAGACCATGTTGAGAGCTCTGATAGTAGACCATGTTAAGAGTTCTGACAGTAGACCATGCTGAGAGCTCTGACAGTAGAACATGCTGAGAGCTCTGATAGTAGACCATGCTGACAGCTCTAATAGTAGACCATGCTGAGAGCTCTGACAGTAGACCATGCTGAGAGCTCTGATAGTAGACCATGCTGAGAGCTCTGATAGTAGACCTAGTATAGACATGTGAGAGCTGTGACAGATAGACCATGTTGAGAGCTTCTGATAGTAGACCATGCTGAGATCTCTGATAGTAGACCATTCTAAGAGCTCTGATAGTATACCATGCTGAGAGCTGTGTGACAGTAGACAATTTGGTGAGAGCTCTGATAGTAGACCATGCTAGAGCTGATGTGGACCTGCTGAGAGCTGTGACAGTAGACATGCTGAGAGCTCTGATAGTCGACCATGCTGAGAAGGCCTGATAGTGGACATGCTAAGAGCTTGGATAGTTAGACCATGCGATGAGCTGGGACAGTAGACATGTTGAGAGCTCTAATATAGTAGACCATGCTGAGATCTCTGATAGTAGACCATGCAAGAGCTCTGATAGTATACCATGCTGAGAGGTGACAGTAGACCATGTTGAGAGCTCTGATAGTATAGGACCATGCTGAGATCTCTGATAGTAGACCATGCTGAGACTCTGATAGTAGACCATGCTAAGAGCTCTGATTTAGTTATACCATGCTGAGAGCTGTGGGGGACAGTAGACCATGTTGAGAGCTCTGATAGTAGACCATGCTGAGATCTCTGTAGTAGACCAATGCTGAGATCTAGAAGAGACCATGACTGAGATCCTGAATAGTTGTATACCTGCTGAGAGCTGTGACAGTAGACCATGGTGAGAAGCGTCTGATAGTAGACCATGCTGAGATCTTCTGATTAGTAGACCATGATGGAGATCTCTGATGTTTAGACATGCTGAGATCTCTGATAGTAGACCATCGGAGCGCTCTGATTGTAGACATTACTAGAGGTTGAGGGTTCTTCGACCTCTGTTGTAAAACATCATTTGTAAAACTGGTAGAGGTGACATGAAAAGAGATACATTGTAAGTTTTAAGGTTAGCATCCAGACCACCTAAGAAGACAGTTCGAGATCATAGCGAATTATTTAGATTGTTTGTTTGTTTTTTGTCTTTGTGAACCTCCAGTGCAAGTAACAGATATTTTCAAAGGGCACTTTGTTGGATCAGGCTTTTAAACGCTGCCATGATCACAGAGAAACAGAACCTGGCATATTTGTTATGTGCGTTCTCAAAGCCTCCGGTACTTAGGATTTCTGTGTTGTGGACCACGTTAGACGTTCGGCAGTCTGACTGGACTCTAAATTGTGATTAAAACAAATGAGATCTGGGCAGCGCTTCATGCAGGTTTCTGAAGAATGCCCAAATTACCAGCAATTGAAGCCATGCCCACCAAACGTGTAAGAAATATAATTAAACGTTGCTTCATTTGTACGGCAAGAACGATTTACCTACAGTATTCAGGATGGATACGGATTTCGTAAGTGGTGGGGGGGGCGGTAAACAAGGTTGACAAGGGCTCATAGATCAATTTCCTTTGTAGGAAATCAAAGTACCAAATGGTAACAATGCATTGTAACAAAGATGCTCGTGCTTTGTCAATTCAGTGTTTACGTTATTGTAGGCTAGATGATTTAAAGGCGCCAGTTTGCATACAATACAAGTAGTCAATGCATATCCCAAGTTCCTAAAACCTCAAACCTGGTCGATTTCAGGGAAGATTCGGTCATTATACAAGATTTACAGATTCTGAAGAATAATGAATTAAAGACAACCCCAGGTGTGAGGATCTAAACTAGATGTAGTTAATGAGATAGGGTTGAGTTGGTTCAGGATGGTTGTCCATTAGACCTTTGGTTGATACATTTAATAGATGTAGTAGTAACAGTACATTTTTCTTGATAATTGTAAAGAATCCAAATGTTAAGTAAAATATAAACTGTGTTGTGGTACAGTGGATTCAATTATTTCTGATTGACAAAGTCAATGAAATGTAATAAGGAAACAACAATTGATTGATAATACAGTATGAATGATACAGTATGATAATACAGTCCGATAATACAGTATAATAATGCAGTACGATAATACAGTGTGACTGTGATAATACAGTATAATGACACGATACGGTGATATAGTGCAATTATACAATATGATGATACAGTAAGATGATACAGTATGATGATACATAAAGAAGATTAAAGTATGATAATACAGTTTAATGATACAGTATGCTGATACTGTACGCTGATACTTACAATAATACAGTACGATAATACAGTATGATGATGCAGTATGATAATACAGTCCGATAATACAGTATAATAATGCAGTACGATAATACAGTGTGACTGTGATAATACAGTATAATGACACGATACGGTGATATAGTGCCAATATACAATATGATGATACAGTAAGATGATACAGTATGATGATACATAAAGAAGATAAAGTATGATAATACAGTTTAAATGATTTTAACAGTAGCGGATACGTACAGCTGATACAGTACAATAATACAGTACGATTACTCAGTCTGATGAGCAGTCAATAATACCAGTATCGTATAAAGTATGATGACACAGTAGTATGATGTACAGTACAAAGGATTTTACAGTAGATATTACAGTACGATACCCTATGATGATACAGTATGATAGGTAAATATGAGGATACAGTACATGATACAGTATAACACAGTACAATAATACAGCAGATGATACCAGTATGATATATCTGACTAGACAGTATGAGAGCACAGTATGATGAATATAGTTAATTATCTTATGATGATATAGTTTGATGTAAAAGTATGATGATAAAGTACATAATACAGTAGGATTGATACCCATACGAATGAACAGATGAAGATACTGTGTGGTGATACACCCCCCCAATTAGATGGTATATACGGCGATACAGTGTGAAAAGACGTTGATGTGATACAGTATGAGTATACCGGATGATGATACAGTTTATGATAAAGATGATGCTTACAGTTGTTGGTGACAATAATACAGTATGATTCATACAGTTACCGGTGATTATGGGTATGATGTACAGTAGGATTATACCCGTACAAATGGTACTGTTCGATGTTGATACAGTATGAAAATTACAGTTTTTTGATGACACAGTATGGTACTAAATAACCATGATATAGCTTCTGATACAGTTTATGTGAGACAGTATGATGATTTACAGTACCGGACATAGCGTCATGATACAGATGATGATTCAATATAAGGATACAGTATGCTGGTAACCGTACCCATGATATAGTTTGATGATAACAGGTATGATGATACAGAACGTTGACAAGCTTTAATGATTACAGTGATGATTCAATATAAGGGATACAGTATGATGGTACCTACCATGATATAGTTTGATGCTACAGTGATGGGATACAGTACCGTGATATAGCTTCATGAGGTACGAGTTTGTGATGAGTAAATATAAGATACAGTATGAGATACCGTACCATGAATAAGTTTGATGATACAGTATGATGATACAGTACCGTGTGATGTATAGCCTTCATGATACAGTATGATGAGTCAATATAAGGATACAGATAGGATGATACCGTACCATGATATAGTTTTGATGATATCAATATGATGATACAGTACGTGATATAGCTTCATGATTACAGTATGATGATTAATATAAGGATGACAGTATGATGATACCGTACCATGATATGTTGATGATGACAGTATGATGAACAGTTACCGTGATATAGTTTGGATGATAAAGTATGATGATACAGACATGATTATAGATTTCATGATACAGTATGCTGATTCCATATAAGGATACAGTAGATGGTACCGTACATGATATAGTTTGATGATTTACATATGATGAGTTCACAGTACCGTTGATATAGCGTCATGATACGTATGATGATTCAATATAAGGATTACAGGTATGATGATACCGGTACCAGTGATTATAGTTGATGATACAATATGATGAACAGTACCGTGATTATAGCGTCATGATACAGTGTGATGATTCAATATAAGGATACGTTATGATGATGATTACCGTACCATGAATGTTTGGAATTGATACAATATGATGATACCAGTACAGGGATATTAGCTTCATGATACAGTTGATGATTCAATACTAAGGGATACAGATGAGTGATACGTACCATGATCTAGTTTGATGATACAATATGAGATACAGTACCAGTGATTATAGCTTCACTGATAAAGTATGAGGGATTCAATGTAAGGATACAGTTATGATGGTACCGTACCATTATATAGTTGATGATACAATATGGATGATACATACCGTGTGATATAGCTTCATGATACAGTATGATGATTCAATTAGGATACAGATGATGGGTAACCGTTACCATGATATAGTTTGATGATACAATATGATGATACAGTACAGTGATATAGCTCATGATACAGTATGATTGATTCAATATAGGATACGATGATGATACAGTACCATTATATTGTTGATGATACGTATTTGATGTACAGTACCGTGATATAGCTTCATGATACAGTTGATGATTCAATAGAAGGATCAGTATGATGGTTACCGTACCATGATAAGTTTGATGATACAGTATGATTGATACATGTACGTGATATAGCTTCATGATACAGATGATGATCAATATAAGGATACAGTATGATGATACAAGGACCAGGATATGTTTGATGATACAGTATGATGATACAGACGTGATTATAGCTTCATTGATACAGTATGATGCTTCAAATATAAGGGAACAGTATGAGGTACCGTACCCAGATATAGTTTGTGATACAGTATGATGATACGTACCGTGATTATAGTTTGATGATACAGTATGATGAGAAGTACGTGGAATAGCTTCATGATACAGTATGATGATTCAATATAAGGATTACAGTATGGGCACTGTACAGGATATAGTGATATACAGTATGATGATAACAGTATGTGATATAGCGTACTGATCCAGTATGATGATACAGTACGGTGATATGCTTCAGATACAGTGTGAGGATTCACTAA